>JAXIVD010001744.1:0-76181 GCA_036785275.1 Cancer borealis
GAGAGAATGAGAGAGAATGAGAGAATGAGAGAGAATGAGAGAATGAGAGAGAGAGAGAGAGAGAGAGAGAGAGAGAGAGAGAGAGAGAGAGAGAGAGAGAGAGAGAGAGAGAGAGAGAGAGAGAGAATGTTATACATATGCACGTTTGATGCACATGTATAACATTTAGGGAACCGGAAATCACAAGTGGGCCTTTTTTTATTACATTTTTCATTGGCCTTGGCCAGTTTTCCAATAGCATAAAAAAACTTCTCCTTGTTTCTATGTTTGCACAGGATGGAACCAAGATATTCAAATTTACTGATTTGTTCCACTAACTGTACGTGCATCATTATAATGCTACGAGTATAATGACCTAAAATCAAACTCTATATTCTTTTCTTTTCAGAAACAATTAATTTACCTTTATCTAGGTTACCCTTCAGCCATGTCTCATAGTGCTGAAATGAGAGAGATAAAAGTTAACATGAAAAAGACCAGCGTCTTTAGTAAACAATTCCTTACCATTAATTCTAAATACATGGATCCCAGCTGAGCTTTTGTCAGATTGAGGGATGCCCCAGGCATTATAATCCTGGTGGTCATAGTGCCTGGAGGCTCTAAGGAGATAGGCACTGGTAGCAGGTTGTGCAACACGAGGCAGGGATGGATGTGCACCTTATACAGGGTGCTCTTCATGGTATGCCGGCTGGTGTTCTCCCAAAGGATCTGCTCCACTTCACCTGATGCCTGCAGGGCAACATTAATGTTTATTATGTAGTGTAACACACACACACACACACACACACACACTGATACACACAGCTGACCAACATCAACACACACACCAGAGTCGCTCTCTTCAAAACGGCTATTGTGACTGATCAGTTGGAAGAAGACTCAAGGAAACCTAGTATATATACAGGTAAGAGAGCTGTACAGTTAAATAAGTCCCGTCTCCAAGGAATAGCTAAGAAATGGCCCGCAAAATTAGACTTGATGAATTAAATGGTAAACAAGAAGACAACAAAAAGGTAGTGAAATTCATGAAGAAATAAATGCAGGACACAAAATGTGGAAGGCGACACAAGAAGAAATGAAAGATGAGAGAAAAACATGGAAGATTAAACAGAAAAAAGAACAAGAAAGCTTGCGAAAAATAATTGAAGATCATGAATTTGAAAAGAAAAATCTGGGCAAGGAAGTAGTTAAAGTAATAAAACAAAACGAAAAATTAGATAGAGATGTAGTGGACAAAAAGAAATGTGTGATAATATTTGAATTTAAAGAAAAAGCGGTGCCAAAGAACAACATAAGAGAAGAAGAAAATAAGGTAGTTAAGGAAGTGTTTGATATGGTACAAGAAGAAAATTCAGAGATTGAAGAAGAAATACAGGAGATACACAAGCTGGGGAAATATGAAGAAGGAAGAACCTGCCCATTAAAAGTCAAGTACAGGTCTCAAGCAACAGCACAAGATATTCTATATAAAGCTTGGAAAATGGCAAAGATAGATGGATATAAGAAAATTTGGATAAGAAAAGATATGACTGAGCAAGAAAGAGCCAAATTTAATGTCAAGGAAAAAAACAAGATGAAAACGGAAGAGAAACAGAAATTCTATTGGAGAGTTTTAGACATAAAAGTGAAAAAGTAATACGTACATACAAGAAAAAGAGTAAGAAAAGACAGTTCAAAGGAAAAGGAAAAAGAATGGCTTGTATCATACATAACTATCAAAATTATAACTACAATAATCAGGTCAGAACTGGGATAGACAGAAGTAATATGGTCTCTGCACAAGAAAAACCATGTATTGAAATTAGAAAGAATACAGAGAATTGCAACTAAGATGGTGCCAGATTTGGAAGACCTAACATATGAGGAAAGATTAAAAGAAATGCACCCAACAACACCGAAAGAAAGAAAAGAAAGAGGTGACTTAATTACAATATATAAATTGATGAACAACATTGAGGAAAATGACAGAAAAGATCTAATAAGGACAAAAGGAACGATAGGCTAGATATTTGAGGGGATACAAGAAGAAATTGCAAAAAAGAACTTGGTTGAACAATACACAAAAGCACAACTTTCTCCAGAAAAGTATAGATATTTGGAATGGAAAAAGTGATAATGGTAAAGAATCTACAACAGCTGAAGGAAAACTGGACAAATATAGACACAGAGATAGGATTACATAAGCGTAGCTCAGGCTCTGTATACTACAACTAGTCAAATATGCTTTGATGATATAGTTAGGAAAGGCTATAACAAATAAACCTATTGACCTCATTGTGTGCTAAACAAAAGATTTTAACTTACAAACATAAGGAAGGGAGTGCCATGAATTTCCTTGACATCTTTCGGTGGACAGCTCAGTTTCATCTCATAGTCAGGATTATTCTGCAGAATTCTCCACACAAATGGCAGGATACACACATTGTGTCTGGAATACACCATAGAATCTTCCTTTGATGATGTGCTATAATCCTCTTTGATAATTTGATCAACAACTGTTATTTATGATTCCAAAAGTTTTACAATTAAGACTCCAATTATGACTTTGAATGAAGCAGTATCAGTAGTTCATACACATAACATTTTGATATGATATAGATCAATAAACCAATGTACATTTTTAGAGGAGAATGATAAATAATGTAGTCAATTAATTAAGTATTCTAGACTTTACCTAGATCATTGTGCCATCATAAAGATTTACAAACACGAAATAATAAAATAAAATAATACATAAATTGATGCACAACCTGAAAGAAACATAGAAAAGATCTAATAATGAGAAGAAAAAGAGAGGCTGGAAATTTGAGAGGACAAGAAAAAATTTCAAAAAGGAAGTTGCTTGAACGATACAAAATGGTCCAGTTTTTCCCAGAGAGGTATAGATAGTTGGAATGGGCTAAAAGAAAGTGTGATGGCAAAAAATGTACAACAATTGAAGGAAAAACTGGACAAATATTGATGCAGAGACAAGACCACACAAGTGTAACTCAGGTCCTGTATGTTACAACTAGGTAAATACACACACACACACACAACTAGCAAATACAACTAGGTAAATACATGCAAACACTCACATTCATTCCTCTCACTTAGCCCCTAGGTCCCTAGAGAAGAGAAGGGCACTCTGCCTAACAGTTGACGCAGAGTCAGTAACACAAATGGGGCCCAGGGAGGGATTAATTTCTACGACAGGGCCTGTTTGGTTTACCTGTCCTAGCTCATATAAGACACATTTACTCTCCCTCCCCGCACATGATCTGATCTACTGATAAGTACAGATGTGTGGGAACCTCCTCCAACAGTTGTCAAAGCTGCATCATTACTCATGCATTCAGTACTGCTCTCTACTCACCTATATCATGCATAATCATCCTTCCTTGCTCTACAGACATTCCTGTTTCATTCAATGCCCTTTTCACTGTTCATCCATCCAATTTGTGATATTCTCCTCAATCTCGCACTTCTGATATTAAATCTATTATTCTCTTTATCCTCATTTCCTACTCCATTCTCTCCATGTGTCTAAGCCACCTGAACATATTCTACTCTGCTCGACAAGCTAATTCTCTTGTAACATCAATTCTTCATTGCACCTCCTCATTCCTCACTTGATCCATTAGGTTTACTCTACACATACTCCTCAGACACCTCATCTCCATTACATTCAATCACTTTTTCTCTATTACTCCTAAACCCAACATTTCAACCATACAGTACAGTTGGTACAGCTACTACTTGATATAACATTCTTTTCACATTAATTCCCATTGCTCTACAACTGAACACTTTAATTCCTTTCAGAACCATTCTTATATCACCGATCCTAGACTTTACCACTGTCTTTATTCCTTTATCTACGGCAATCTTTGATTTTAAATAGTTAAAACCATTCCACGTCCTCAAGCAGGTCACCATTTAATGCAACATTCATCCTCCTACCACCAAACATCCCTTGACATTACTTTGCTCTTACTCACCTTCACAATCAATTTTCTACATAC
The DNA here is from genome assembly GCA_036785275.1 of Cancer borealis. NCBI lineage: Eukaryota > Metazoa > Arthropoda > Malacostraca > Decapoda > Cancridae > Cancer > Cancer borealis. The sequence continues at coordinate 4,005 of JAXIVD010001744.1, forward strand.
ACACATATATATTCTTTGAAGTTGCCTATCAAACAGATCTATACCAACTATAAGTAAGCATCATAGCTATAACTTACCCTTCCACACAGAAGAACAGTTCTGCTGTAGGGCTGTAGGCAGCATGTAGTGGCAGCAGAGCACTTTCCTTCTGACCAAGACTCACCACTGCCTCCACCTCATTACCTCGCTCTGTCATGTAATACACTTCCACTGGAACATCCAGGTGGTTGATAACCTGCAAAATACAAGTAGAACATGTGTATATTCTGGTTTATGAACATTAGACTAATGTGTAAAAAGAAGAAAGCCTCAGTCACACCTTTGCACTGATCGTAATACAAAACATACAAATAGGAGACCTACCTCAACACAAGAGCTGAGTGTGATGACTTTGCAGCCACTTTCCACTGATATACTGGTCACTATCCCCCACTTTTCCCCAGAGTTTTTGTGCTCCACTTCAAAATATCTTTTATCAGCACGAGCCACTGGAATGGAGCAGGTGCAGTCAAGATTCGGGATCTGAAAACAGAATACAGCCATTCATTAAGGAATTGTGTGTTTGAATGGAGGTGAAGGTTTGCCTCTAACACTTGGCACACAGCGTTGACAGACCTGTTATTCTAATTCAAAAAGCTCTTCTAGGGTTCTGAAAAGTTTATATTCTGCTTAACAATACATGATGAGCATCTTCATACACAAGACTTCAACATACTTTCTCTCATCTGTCCATCTTGATATAGCAAAAGTGAATCAGCATCTTCACTCCATCTCTACACTGATATGTTCTGGAACAAGCTGCCTAAATCTATATTCAGAGGTGGGCGCGATTCAAAAAAATTGAAGTCCGATTAGCGATTACCGATTCGCCAGCTCGTCAAGTCCGATTCGATTATCCGATTCGGTTGCCAAAAAATCTAAGTCCGATTAGCGATTATCCGATTTTGATTAAAGTTTTTAAAAGCGATTCGATATTTTTAAAAGCGATTCAATGTTTCTAAAGGGAATTTAATGCTTTTTTGCCCTAGCAGCAGCAGCAGCACTTCCTCTCATGACGACTGGCTCTAAACTGGTGCGGCGCATCACTTAACCGATGAGACGCGTACGAAAAACCAGAACTAAACACGTATTATACCAACTTTATACTTGTAAAATATAACCTTTTTATTATAATTTATATGATTTAATAATTAATCATGATATTTTGCGCATTATATTATAGAGAAAATACTAAAGTGTGAATAGAATAAAGCGAAAAAATATTTACTTGAGAAAAATATAGAAAAATTTATTAAGAAACTGCTATTGCGAAAATACAAAGACGACGTCGACCTGGATTAATCGCAAATCGCTTTAAATTTTCGGCAGCCCGATTGCGATTATCCGATTAGTTTGGCGGGGGTTAGTCCGATTCGAAAATGTGAGTCCGATTAATTGGATAATCGGACTTCCGAATCTGATTGCCCACCTCTGTCTATATTTCCATAAACTTCTTCAACAGAAAAGTAAAACTTCTTCAACAGAAAAGTATCAAGACATCTCATGAGCTAAACTGGCTCTTTTTTCCTAAGTCTATAATGTAACCCTTAACCACCCACCCTTACTTTGAAAAATATGAAAAAATAAATTTTGCTTCCATTAAATTCAATGAATATCTCAAGACTTAATATGAAAAACATAATTAGTGGCATCTATAATTCTATACTTTTTGGTTAGATTCACCAGAAAAGTTCATATAACATGAATACTGTGAGTTGTAAGACCCCAAAGCACACACATACAATAAGTTTGAGGAAAAAGAACACATTAAGTTGATCCTTTTTGTAAATAAAATGACCTAGAACCCAGATCCTTCATACCTTGAGCACAATTCTGCGGTCCTGGATGCTCTGACAGTCTGTCACTAAGGATGCCACTCTCTTGTGCTTTGGTGTCATGGGCTTCATTCCATGTAGGTCAACCTGAGCACCAGATTCAACTGTCACCTGCTCTACATTCTCTCCTCCTTTACTTGCAACCTGGAGCATGAGGCAAGAAAACATGTTTCTGAAGATATAATTTTTTTTTATATTCTGATGTCAATACAGCCTTAATATCAAATGGTTATCACAGCCTTATTGTAAGTGCAATTACAATTTCTCCATAAATGTATCATTATAGTGGAAAAATTACCTTGGGAAATTTTGCTGAATGCCAATATTGAAAGGGGATGCAGCTATATTATTACCTACTTATTCAAAGGAACCCCTATTCCAGTTCACCTTTCAACAATTCTTTCACCTCTACAGAGAGAGAGAGAGAGAGAGAGAGAGAGAGAGAGAGAGAGAGAGAGAGAGAGAGAGAGAGAGAGAGAGAGAGAGAGAGAGAGAGAGAGAGAGAGAGAGAGAGAGAGAGAGAGAGAGAGAGAGAGAGAGAGAGAGAGAGAGAGAGAGAGAGCGAGAGCGAGAGCGAGAGCGAGAGCGAGAGCGAGAGAGAGAGAGAGAGCGAGGGAGAGAGAGAGCGAGGGAGAGAGCGAGCGAGCGAGCGAGCGAGAGAGAGAGAGAGCGAGCGAGGGGGGGGGGGGAGAGAGAGAGAGAGAGAGAGAGAGAGAGAGAGAAGAGAGAGAGAGAGAGAGAGAGAGAGAGAGAGAGAGAGAGAGAGAGAGAGAGAGAGAGAGAGAGAGAGAGAGAGAGAGAGAGAGAGAGAGAGAGAGAGAAAAAAAAGGCAACTAACCTTGAAGCCAGACTGTGCCACTTCCACATTGATATGCATTCCTGTATAGTTGGCAATGCGGTACGGTGCACACAGCGTTTTTGTGTCGGTCACCTTTCTCCCATAGGCTTCAGAGAATGCCTCAGACAGGATGGTCACAACTTCCATGAAAGTCTTGGTTACTGTAAGCTCCATTGGATCCTGTTGGAAGACAAATTTTATAATGTCATACATCACAAATATTTAATAGGTAAAGATAAGCATAAAATGACTTGGGACACGAAGTGTTATATTAGTTATTCTTAGCAGATATATACAGGGCAAAACTCTTTAATCGGGTGTGAGTTCACCCGGAGTACAGTGCTCCGTCTAATTTTACGTATGTGTTCCACACACCTTGAAACTCATTCATGTTTGAAATAAAATAAAACAAATAATAATAATAAAGTATTGATTTAATAATGATATGAATACATGAAACTTTAAAAATTATTTGATAGTGGGGAGAGTTATGAATGTCAAGCCAAAACCCTTCACCTGACGTTCGTAGTTTAAATCTGTTTACTTTCCTAAATTCCTGCCAAAATTGCATCTTATAAGCCCATGTGTCTTATAAACTGTCAAATATGGTAATCCTGGATCCTAAATATTTAAAGCATTTCAGCTCCATAAGCCCACCTCCTCTTTACATTCAGTCCTATTGCTCTACAACTAAACACCTTTTTAATTTCTTTCAACACCCTCCATACAACATTGATTCTAGGTTTCACCTGTGTCTCTATTCTTTCATCTACAGTAACCTTGAACCCTAAATATATAAAACATTGTACCTCTTCAAGCAGTTCACCATTCAATGCAACATTCATCCTTCTACCACCAACCACCTTTGTGCATTTCATTACTTTACTCTTATTCTCATTCACTCAAATTCCTCCCACTGCACACTCGCCCAAATTATACCACCAACTGACACAATTTCTCCTCTGAATCTACCACTGAAGCCGTATCATCTGCAAATGGTAGCTGATTTATCTTTGACTTTTTTTTGATCAGCATTTACAAAACTAAGACCCTTACCTAATATTCTTGGATTAACTTCTCTTACCACATCATTAATATAAATATTGAACAACCATGGTGACATCAGACATCTCTGACATAGTCCTACTCAAACAGGAAACCATTCACTCACGCTATTTCACACTCATACACATGCTCTACTAGTCGCATATATATTTTTCACACCTTTTAACAGTCTTGCCACTTTGCCCATACAATCAATAGTACGACATTCCATAAGCCATCCCTATCATATGTTTTTTTCTAAGTTCATAAAAGTCGAAAATACTTTTTCTTTTGCCACAAACTTTTCATACACTTGTTTTACAGTAAACATCTGATCCACACAGCTTCGTCATCTCCTAAAGCCACATTGCTGGTCACATATAACACTTTATGTATCCTTTCTGATCCTCTTTATCAGTATCCTACTATACACATTACTACACTCAACAGGTTTATGCCTCTAAAACTAGCACACTCATACTTATCGACTTTATCTTTATATAAGGGAACTATACATGCACTAGTCCAATCAACTGATACTATACTGGTCACAAAACACATATTTAACAATCTTGCTAACCATTGTTAAAAGACAGGATAAAGAAAAACAGAAAAGTAGTTATGAAAGAGGCATCATGTCAGGAGAATCATAGACATGATAAATACGAAGCTGATAGAGAAAGGAAACAGTCTGAGATGTTTTGCAATGTTGCTTAAGGATTAGCTCCTTCAAAAATCAAAGTGGGAAAGAAAAATAGTTGTAGAAGACATAATTTAACATAATTTAAGATTCCTGTGTAATGAAAAAGGTTGATAAATAATGTGAGGGCTTCGTATTGCAAGAAATTCAAATAGAGATTTTTCTGCAATGAACAGGGAAAGGATACTATACATAAGACAGCTAGATATATACTGACATAGTTATCCCTTAAAACATCTACAAAAAGTGCATAATAATGTTAAATACCTTTGCTATCAATGATATGGTGCAAACAGGATCTGGAAAGTGACACTCTTCAAAATCTACTTCCTCTGCTTCAGGTGAACCTACAGGTGATGCAATTGAGGGGCTCTTGGTATCACCTCCACAGGACTGGTCCTGAGTCACCTGTTGACAAATCTTATACTGTTACACACCTCAAAGAAAGGATTCAATCAATAAAAAAAGTACATATATCAACAAAATTTTTGATGAATCTGAAGGGTGATTCCCTAAAAAGATAATATTAAGGATAAGAGGCCAATTATCCATTTCCAACACATAAGTTTTGGGATCATCTTTGTAGTCCTACGCTGGACGGTTTCTAACTTTGCTATGTCCTTTGCAAGGTGAGACGACCAAAATTGCACTGCATTCTCCAAGTACGGTCTGACTAAATCTATGTATAGAGATGGAATTATATTTCTGTTCTTGAATGAAAACTTATGTTTATAAAGCTCAGCTATTAGCTTTACAAATGGCATTTCTACATTGTTGGAAGGATTTTATATTCAACTCAATTGTAATACCAAGATCTTTGATACATTGTATGTCTTCAAGTTTCACTCTGTTTATCTCACATCCAAATTTTTTGTTTCTTGTTCCCACTCGAAGCATATGAGATTTGTTGACGTTAAAAGATATTTACCACTTATTAGAGCATGCTGAGAGTTTGTGAAAGTATTCCTGTAGGATTCTCTGTCATTGCATGAGATTACTGCCTGAAGCGTCTTTTTAATTTCAATATTAAACAGGCATGATTTCTTTTATTGTCAGGTTTTCGCTCTTATGGGACAAAATTATGTTGTTAATAATTTTTTTTTATAAATAAGAGCATTTAATAAAGAGAAAGACAAAAATGCCTGTGAGTACTAGAAAACATTAACTTTCATATAGTCAATACATCATTCTATTTTTTTCTTTTTTAAATCAGATAACTTTCAATCTACCAGTCAATCCAGCATTTTTAAAAACTGGCAACTTATTCTTATTCTACACATCCATCCACTCATGCACTTACATTTATCCTTCTTCACATTTCGTGATCATCACATTTTAATATTATATCCTTTCTGATCCTGTGTTTGAAATATTTACTCTTGTTTCCTTCTTTTTTATCAGTGGTAACAAAATTTCCACACCAACTGTTGTGGTATTGGCACTGGTAGGGTAGTGGTTAGAGTGATTCGTTTATAGAGGGAGAAGTCCAGTGTTCAATTTCCTAGCCAAGCATAGATATCCGGTCTGGTCTCCTTTCATGATGAAATTTTTGTTCACCAAACAGAAAGCATATACAGATGAAGGATGAGAAGCCGGGGAACTGTGATCCTTGCAGTTCTTGGAGTGAGTGATCAACAACTTTAATTTTTTCAGTGTGCATACTTGCCACAAAATAACAACCATAAATTACACCAGATAACAAGTAACAAACCAGCACAAACCTCAAACCTGAGGGACCAAGGCTTGTGTTCTGGAGCACCAAAGTTGTCTGCTTGCTCAACAGGTTCCAGCAGTGGCTCCCACACAGCCAGGCGTGGGTTGAATGAGGCAAGCTCCAGGTTCAGTTCTCCCTTAACAATCAACTATAAAAATATAATTTTAACGTTATTTCTAAGTCTTGATATAATATAATTTTCTTAACAATATACTTATACATAATTAATTGTGCTACAATGACATGATTTCTCCATTAGTATTTTTCAATTATAATGTCTCACTAGCATCAAAATCTACAATTTATAAGTGTTGCATACAAAAATGAAAATGCAGGTCGTGTTTTACACATTATGAAGACTAATGAAAAAAAAGAGAGAACATCTGTGACTTAATCAAAAGTCCTAAAGGCAATTAAAATTGATTGAAATTAACCTTTTTGGAATGGAAGCCAGTGATATAGGTATGAATGCTGGTCTGCATTTTGATGAGGGGGATTGTTGAGGTGGAAGAGCCAGCCTCTAAGGTCACCAGGACACATTCCAGCACCACATCAGCTCCTCCACCATTAGTATATACTTGCTGTTGCTTGGCTACTTCATATGACTCAGCCATGATGGCTTCTTCTCCGTCTTCTGTGCAAAATTAAAGAAAAGTAAGCATATCAGTTTACCACTGAGATTATAAGAAGTTAGCATATTTACAAAAACATTAATATGTCATCCATCATCATAAACCAGCTTCCTGTATTGAGTAAAGTAGATTTTATCATTATTCTATAAGCTATTCAGTATGGATGGATGGTGTGAAGGATGGATGGATGATGTAAAAAGAGCACTGAATAAAAAAGGAATGTCTGTGGAGCAGGAAAAATTTATTCTGCAAGATAAAAGTGAGTGGAGAGCAGCGGTGACTGCATGAGTAATGGCCTGGTCTTGACGATTCTTGGAGGAGGTTCTTCTGCATCTGGTGTGACCCTTGGATCATATCAGGTGTGGGGAGGGAGAGGGTATGGGTTAAATATGATGTGGGAAGGGTCAACCTTGGGAACCTGTTGTAGATACGATCCTCACCCTCGCTCCCATTTGCGTGACTGACATGACGCAGTGTGTTTTGGTGGAGTATACTTCTCTTTTCCTCTGGGAGGCTATAGACTAAGTGAGAGTAGTGCATATGTATGAGTGTATGGGTGTGTGTATGCGTGCCTGTCTTGGCTACCCTGCTTTAGGGTGATAACAGTCTGGTATATAGACAGATAATGATAGATAAAGTATTTCAAAACTCATGTTACATAGTTCAGCACTACCTTGCTTTCACTCTTAATTAGAAATATATGTCTATCTATCTCTCTATATACCTGTCTCATATCCACCTTAGAGAGGAGTAGCTGAGACAAGGCATCTACATAGGGATTGGGGAGAATTACATCTCCACATCTACTCCATGCCTAATTGCATACGTATTAGGAAAGAGCATATATGAGGGGCTACCCAGTCCCATTGCTCTGTCTCTATCTAGACATATAGAATAAATAAATAAATATAGTATAATCTCTAAATTAACAAATTTAAGTTTAGTGAATTTGAATTTTCTATACCCCACTTAAAAGGAAGTAACTGAGACAAGACACAAGTGCCAGAATACCAGAATAAGGAAACATTTAGCATGTAAACAATCTCTGAAAGTTTCATGATTCACTAATTCCAATCCAACTTTTCAGAAGAAAGCAAATGTGTGAGCTGATCAAGTTGTTTCACAAATCTAAAATCATAATCATCAGCTTTTTTGAGTCCACTAGAGGACAAAGGCCTCTCTCAACCTTCAATTCAATTCCAGACCACATTAGTAAAAATACCTACTAATCTATCCCTCCATGCAGTTTCTTGTCTGTCCTGTCTTCTCTAACCATCTGTAACTATAATTGTCCATACATTTATCTGTATGGCACATAACACATCTGTCCATGTCCACTTTTTAAATCATTTAATTGTAATCAAGATATCTTCAACTTAGGTGTGCTTCCTAATCCTCTCCATATTATGCTGAGCATCATTCTCTCTATTACCCTTTGGGCACTCAAGTTTTCATTCCTGGACTTTTGTAAGACTCCATGTTAGTACTGGTAGGATGTACTGATTATAAACCTTTCTCTTTAGTGGTAATGGGAGTTTATTTTGCATAACATTATGTTGTCTACCAAAAGCCCTCCATACCATCCTTTTTTTCCTTCAATGATTTGGACTTGCACTGATTTTCTGTCCTAAGCAAATATATTCGTGAACACATTCAATTATTACATCCTCTACTGTAATTCACTGGTTTGGTAAATGATTGTTGAACTTCACCTTTGTTTCCTCATGAAAGGAAGGACGAGACTTTGATTTGTTATAAAAATATCTGTAAATTGCAAGTGTGATTCTGTGACAAAGATTTACATAATTGATTTTGTGAGTAATGAAATAATAAACAAACATAGAAAATATCAATACAGGCTTACCAACATCCAGGATAGAGAATTCTCCTTTGGTTACAGGTCTGACATCCCAAAGGCCAGACCAGTCTTGGGTCTCCTCAGTCCTCTCTACATCAGACTTTTCCCCGATGGATAGTGTTGTGGCAATGCTGCTCAGAAGCTCTATGCTTGCTGCAATAATTCATTTGTTGATAAATCTTTATATATGTTAACAAAATGAATACATTACTATGGTACAACTAATGTTATGTTCTGAATTATAGCTGTTATCTGCCTACATAGAAGAAAGTACAATTGTTCTTCTAGAACTCACCTGGAGAGACACGGAGACTCACTTGACTCAACTTAACATCAATATTCTCAGCTTGTGTTGGTGTGACACAATAGCAAAACGACACATCACAACGATCCAGTATCTGGGTGATGGAAAACATCCCTTTAGGCTTTTATGCAGGTTTTGGAGACAGCTCTTCATCATGAGAAGATACATACTTATACAAATATCAGACATCTAATAATCTCATCTCATACCCTAAATTATATGACTAGTTATTGTAAACTAATTGTAAAATTTCTTCATATAAATATCTTAAAGGTCATAAGAGGTTAAAAAATGACATTTTTAAAGTCATTCAAAGCATTTCTTCCCATTTGTAATGATGTTGTTGCAGTCATCCTTAACTCAATAACTAATTTTCTATAATCAAATAATACCTAATCCAGGGTTGAGAGAGAGAGAGAGAGAGAGAGAGAGAGAGAGAGAGAGAGAGAGAGAGAGAGAGAGAGAGAGAGAGAGAGAGAGAGAGAGAGAGAGAGAGAGAGAGAGAGAGAGAGAGAGAGAGAGAGAGAGAGAGAGAGAGAGAGAGAGAGAGAGAGAGAGAAAAAAAAAAAAAAAAAAAAAAAAAAAAAAAAAAAAAAAAAAAAAAAAAAAAAAAAACACACACACACACACACACACACCAACCAACCAACCAACAACAACAACAACTAAACCTGCACCAGAAATGGGCTGTCCATCCTAGTCGCCATAAAGCTTATTGGCACCACATGTAAATGATGTGTATATTAAAAAAAAAACCATGAGATTCACAGGACTTAAAAACATTAATAGAAATAAGTTAATTCCTCTCCCGGGACAATAATTCAAAATACTAGGAGGAAATGGTATACCTGTGAGAGAGTCTTCTGTCTACTCTCTGGGTTAAAGCAGCAGGTGTACATCTGGATATTGGCAACACTAGCTGAGATGTTCTGGTGCTGTGGAGCCATTTTGATGTCACTGTTGGCCTCAGCCTGGGAGAGAAAAAGTAATGTAACATTCAACACAATTAACACCATAAATAACAATTACAAAATAATATTCTTACTTTGCCTATATAAATTAACCCTACAATAGTGTATGTTTTTCAATATAAACTTGTCTTTCCCACTAATGTGAGGTGGCATTCTAGAAAGAAAATGAGTTCCACTATACAATTCTCCAACACACAAGGTGAAAAATACAAAAATTATAAAAAAGATCCAAGGATAAGTATCATTCTAGAACATACATTAATTTTTGCTCCCATTTGCACATCTAATACATTTCATTACATTAAAACTTCTTCATTACTGATGAACACAAGTTGTAATTCATGGAAAATTTGGGCAAAAAGACCAGTGAATTACTCCCATGGCTTAAAGCTACACTGACAGTACACAGGGGTTTATTTTTTGGTTTGTATGATTTGTGAGCAAATAGTAGAATATGAGAGAATTACAAAAGAGTGGAATGTGGTGAGAGTGAGAAAGGTGATGTTGAAGAATGGAAGATGTGTAAGAGTGCCGTGGTGGGTTGTACAGAAGTGTGTGGTATGAGAAGAGTGGGTGAAGATGTCCGTGGTGCTACACTATTACAGGTTCACAATCTCTTATCCAAAAACCTTGGGACCAGACACTTTTCAGATTTCAAAATTTTTTGGATTTAGGAATGGAAGATTTTTAGCGTAAATCCTAACTAGCTGGTTCAGTGGTAGAGTGCTCGGCTCGTGGCCGCAAGGTCACGAGTTTGTGCTTTGATCCTGGCAGTTACTCGGTGAGGAAGGTAGCGCTCTCTTGTCACCCTAGTGGGGTTACATGGCCTTAGGTGGCATAGCTCGGATATTCTTGAATCCTCCGAATAAATAATAAAACAAAGATAAAATATTAAGTGAAACTTTAAACATAAACTGACTCCAACTAAGCTGAGCACATTAAAATATATTTACATGCAGTAAAAGGACAAAACAACTAGTTTGAGGATCCTAAAGAAGAGGATAGATCAATGTGGTCATTGTTGTTATGGTGACCATTCAGTTCAGCAGCACTACGAGTGACCATCTTTTTAAAGACTTCCTCCAGTGTCATCTGTTTCATCAAGAGGTTTCTGTCTATGCAGTCTTTTTTTGATTGAGTAAACTGTCATAATCTGATGAACACAGATAAATGTACGTTGTTCCATGCCACCAATTAACTGATCACACAGTTTTACCATATCATCTATAGGCATTTTTTCACCTCTGTTCACAATGTTATCATCCTCATCACTACTATCCTCATGCTTATTGTTATCTAACAACATTTCAGCAATTTCTCCATCACTCAAGGAATGCACAACAGGTCAACATTCAGCACTTCTTTGATATCAGCTGACTTTAACGTATTTACATTTTCTGTTGCAACACTTTTGGCATAAGCAATGAGGTTTGATTTCATCTTTTTCTCATTAGTGGCACGGAATCCTTCAAAGTCTTCATCTGCCGGCTCATTATCATTGAACATTGTTGTAGGCCAAAGTTTGTGCCAAGTCACAACTGGCCTGAATTGATTTGCTTTGATTTGCAGATGACATTCTGGAAACATTTTTCAGTTTTCGGAGCTACTCGGTTTTTGGAATTTCGGATAAAAGATTGTAAACCTGTACTATAATATCTATTTGATAAAGACAAAAGGATAACAAAGTGGAAGACTCCTCCTCACCCACCTCTCTCTCTCCAGCCGAAGCTAGAATTCAATGCAATATTCTAGATATGCATTAAATAGTGTAAGGATAACTTTTTCAGATTTATACTCAAAAGTTCTTTCCATGAAGCCGATCAGTTGGTTAGCTTTCTTAACGTTTGGCACTTCTTTTCTCTTTTGGGGGCCTAGGGGCTTATTTAGAGGAGAGTATATGAATGTGTGCCTACCACCCTTTAGGAGGATAACAACATATATAGATAGATAGATTGAGATAGATAAATAGATAAAGGATATTTGTGATTTGTATTAATGAGTTCATTAATCTGGCAACAAACCATTCATCAGTAGTGAAACAAATGAAGTTATGGAGCTTATCTGGGACTGAGTGTATGTCGGTAATGAAAGGGATCAATCTATTTCCGTATCTATTTAATTAACCTATTGATTTTGGAAGATGTTGATTGTTTCACTATTTCGGTACACATACTGATGCTGCAGGTGAGGCATAAGATAGGAGAGAGGGAGAAGTTTAAGGGACTTTGAGGGATTTAGAGAAAGCTTTGTTTGTGAAGACATAAATGGTAGTACATATCAGTGTTCAGCTCACATGGAGAATGATGCATGAAGTGTTGATGGAAGATACGTCCTCCACCAAGGCAATGTCTGGCTGCTCCACCTTGATGCGTACTGTCATCACACCCTTGGGGCTGCTGTCGTCTGGGGCCTTTTCAATCTGCTAACAAAATAGGAAAAGTTCATCATCCTAACCAGTTAGTTTAGTGAATGAGACTTCCTATGTTTTACAATGTAATAATAAAATAAAATAAAGTCGGGGCACACGCTATAATTACGCGTAGCCGCGGGTGCTCATCTCCCATTGCACTGGCCTTTGAGCCTGTGGTGGAAATTAATCCATTATGTTGGGACAGAGGGCCACTATGACATCCGACTTCCCACGGTTACAATGTAACTATACAAATATAATGGTTCTGAGCAATGTCTTCACAAATACATTTTAACACCGTTTCTCCTCCCTATATTAACATTTCTGCAGTTATTACATCTGCATCTGCAGCTTTACTGAACTTAAATTTCTCTATTGCTTTCTTTATATTATAATAAATTGGGACAAATAATCACAAATTTAGTAATTGGCAAGTGTTGACAGCAACAGTCCTACTGAACCTGATGATTGCTGTTGCCTATGTGTTCGTTACAAAATACAAAAATAAATCAGAGTCCTGAAGAAGCCTGCCAGATTTAAAACTATCCACTTTGAATAATAGCTGGTTTTCTAATAATTCCAGTTTTCTGGAAGTTAGATGAATGGTTCAATACCAGTATTATGTCTACATGCCTAACTGCTATGAATCAATCAAAGAAACTCAACCTGTCGTGATACAAACATTATTGTCTTGCTCCCAATCCTAAAGGAAAACTTTCATTTATGCATTTGCCTGCCTATAAAATGCCTTAAATAGTCCCAATAGCAGCTCTTTAACACAAATACATTTTCAGAACGTTCCTGATTTCTTCCCTATTAACTCGATCATATGTTTTTTTTTAAGTCAATGACAGCTGAGCCTAGAAAAAGCATATTATATTGTTGATAGGGAAGCTATCTGAAACGTTCTGAATATATATGGTGTTGAAAGCAGGTAGATGTGTATAAATTACTAATACATGAAAATATTAAGAGTACAGTATGACCCAACAATATGCAAGTTCCAAAAATGTGAATTGACTACAATGCAAGGTCCCGCTACCTAAGGGACAAAATTTAAACAAATGTAGAATTGCAAAAAATTGAAGCAGAGGACCTGGATCTTTGTGAACCAGTGCTACAATTGACGAATTCAACCAGTGACAGAGGAATCAACACCTGTATGCATTATTATCATATGAGAGATATTTTGCAGCCCCTAAACTGGCATATTGTGAGGTCATGCTATACTGTTGTCCATGACTATCACTATTAATAACTACCGTATATTTTAGCAGATAAGCTGACTTTCAGATAGATTGATCCCAAATTTCAGTCTGAGTTTAGTGGTTTTAGCTCATATTGGTGATATAAGATGACCCCAAATCACCAAACCATCTGTGGTGAAGTTTAGCTGAATGCTTAATAAAAAATATTCAGTATTAATGGATTAAGAGGCAAGTTACCTAAATCTGGCCCTAATAACGGTTAAATTTAGTGTTATCTACCTTTCTTTTTGCATTTCCTGTTGAAAATTTACACTGTGGAGGAGTGTACACAGTGCCATTAAATGCTACACCTGCACCACAATTGTATTGCTACTTTTTTTTGTAGTCTATTAATTTTGTAAAACTAGTGATCACAGGGATGTACATGTCTCTTCACCACAATGATGTGATAAAGAGGGATAAGGAAAGTCACATTACACTGTCATTAGATATCCATGAATATTTTTTCATACCTTTGGTTTCACTATCTCTTTAGTCTTCTGTTGCTGTGGAGTAGCCTCAGGTTGCTTGGGTAAATTATCCATGAAGAATTGCTGTATTCTCAGTAGATATGGCAGATGTAATACCAAAATAAAGCCAGATATCCGTAAATCAACTGAAATACAACATATAATTAACATGTAAGTTTTGAGCATAGCAGAATTCACTTTACCAGAAGTTACAAATTTGTTACTGTTTTACTGCATATGCAATGGTGACTTCATACACTTAACTAATGACCTTTCCAACTATTTAATGGCAAACTATAAGTTATTATGAGTTGTGTCAAGAAAAGAACATTGACCTCCATGCCATATACTCACAGAACATGTCATTGGAGCTTCCTTGTTGGTAGGTGAGATCCAACATCCCACGAGAGCCACTCTGCACCTTCCTCTCCATTAACTTGGTGATGTGGCCTTTACCCTGTGCTAGAAATAATATGAGATAAATTAATTAACTAATAAATAAATAAATCTATTTCTCTATCTATTCCAGGCTGTTTTTCTCCTAAAGGGAAGAAAAGGAGGAGAGCATGCATACACACATACATATACACTCCTCTCACTTATATACTTTCCCGACCGACCAGTGGATTAGGTTTATATCTTATTATCGCGCGGCGCCATGACGCAACTTGCTGCCGCTAATTAATATGCATGAAGTGACAAGAAATTAAATGCATCCCGTGAGTCAAGATGGATGAGTCACGCGAGGGATGGAAAATACTACTTTTAGCCCTAGAACCCCACAGGAGAAGAGAAGTACATCCTGCCCAAACACTGCACGTCACAAATGGTGGAGGTTGAATCCAGAGTCCCGAACTTTCCCCAGCTGCTTCATATCTAACTCATGCCTTCTCCCTCCACACATCTGGTATGATCTGAGGATCATACATAACACTGGTATAATTTGCTTCCGTGCAAAATGTCCTGGCATCCTCTCCACATCTGTTCATCCAGACCATGATTTTTTTCCAAATGTCTTGGATATCACTCCAATCATTTCATGATATGCTCATTCAGAACCTACAAGCCATTCACACAACCTCACACCTTTTGTAAATTATTACAGCCCTTTTAGCATACAAAATGTTGGTTCATGTTTCATGTTTTTTTTTTCTTAATGTCTCTCTGTCCAGTCTTGTTTCAGTTTTCACTTGATCTTTATAATAAAGATATTTTTCATGCATTGGAAGTATAATAAATTTCTACTACTATGGTCATCACATCTTTTTCCTCTTTATCCCTATAAAATTCATCAAGTACAAGGCTTCATTGACATACCTGGTCTAGTGTCTTGCAAAATGCAATCATAGAGGACAAGATTGGCCACCAATGTTCCATCAGACATCATCTCACCCTTGAGTGTCACAACATCAAGAGCTATCTCAGCCAAAGCTTCTTTGGGAGTTACAAGGCTATAGTCTAAGTCTGATATCACTCTGTGAGCTTCTTGTAACCTCCCTGGAGTCAAAGAAAATGTGCAAGCATCCAGGGATCCCTCCATACTTTTAGCAGATTCAACACTTTGATGGACTACTGGAGTGACTGAGGACTTAGTTGTGATTTCTGCTGAGCTCATTATTGTATCACTGGATACAGATGAGAGTTTCTGAAACACAAATCTTAGGGTAAGGGGAGATCTGAAAGAAGTGTTTAAATGGATCAAGGGCTTCAAGAGGTGATATAAAGAAGGTTCTCATAGTCAAGGAGCAAGTTAGAACACGAACCAATGGTTTTAAACTAGATAAGTTCTAACTCAGGAAAGAGATCGGAAAAAATTTGGTTCACTAATAAAAGTAGTAGAGGAGTGGAACAAACTCAGCAATCTTGTGGCAAGTGCACAGACAATAGATACTTTTAAGAAAAGGTTCGACACATATATGGATGAAAAAAATTGATGGTAAGTGTTAAGCACACAGGAGCTGCCTTGAATAGGTTAACTGAACTTTTGCAGCCTCCTTATTTTCTTATGTTCTTAAACTGAAGTGGCAACTATTACCTCACTACTGGCATATACTTTCCATACATAATAAAGAACCATGAAATGTAAGAACAGCAATAATACTTACACTGCTTTTCGTGAAGAGGGCGACACTGACATTGTCAATAGTGAAGGAAAATTTCACTTTAGTAAATATGTGTCCATGTTCAGCAAGGACACGGTCAATATCTTTAGCACTTTCAATCGTGCCTGGAAAACAAAAAAAAACATTATGAATAAAATGAAGTATGATATTATGGAATATGTAACTTTAATACATACAATAAACAGCCTACTAATTCTAAAACTGAAATTGCATAGTTTTTATAAAGTTTTTTTTTAACCAAAACCAAATAAAGTAAAGGATTGCTTTACTACACTAATAAAGTGAAAAGATATGTCTATTGTTTGAAAAAAGAAGTTACATCAAAATAAATGTTATTCCAAATTGCCTGACCCCTCATGAGTATGTCATTCCTTTTACTGTGGTTTCTCAAGTAAAAAATAGCAGCATATGGGAGTCACAAAAGGAAAAGAAGGAAGCTGTAATTCTGGTAAATATGTGAAAACAACCCCTATGTAGCACAATTATACAAACATGTCCTCAAATAAAAACACCACCTATGCATCAAATATACATGAAAATATGTCCACAAAGACTTACAATGTGTGATTCCTGACTGATCTGGAATATGCTGTTCCAATCCAAGCTGAAGCCACCTTAACCAACATTTAATAAAACTTCACTTGATCTGAACTTTAATCTATAATTCTTTGTATGTATATTCAAATTAGTTCAGATTAAATGGGTTTTAATGAGCAGCTAATATCATTCATATCACGCCATGCAAATACATATATAAATATGAACATATACTTACTGTCTTTGTACTTCCTTGGCATTTCTAATATTGAAATTGTGCAATGAAAGAAAGAAAGTTTGAGTTACTTTGAAGCATCATGTACTGCATTTTGAAACTCAAATTTGAAAGGATTTAAATCAGCAATTCCCAAATAGAGGTAAATGACCCCACTGGGGATAGTTTCACATTCAGCGGAGGTAACGGCAGCCTTTAGGAAAGTTAAGGTGCAAGGAAAAAATATCATATACAGACACACAAATATCTAGATGTATCATTATGATTTAAATCTCCACATAGGTCCAGTACCACTCACCGCCAATCTGTCGCCTCAGAGTGTGTAACTAATACTAACAAAATGTTATGGGGGTAATGGGTTTGTTGCCAAGCATGATTTTGGAAAAAATTTCGGTAATGGCCCAAAGTAATTGGGAACCGCTGATTTAAATAGTACAGACAATCATTAAGAAAGATGGCAAAAATTCTGAGTTTTTCCAGGCACTGAATACTGAGTATAAATTCCTAATCATATATTAACTTTTAACACTACAAGGACATGAAATAGTTACAATCATGGGCACACTACAATTAAATTGTGAGACAAAGCATCAACACACTTCCACAGTTTATGTAGATATAATAGATAATAGAGTTGAGACAACATTATCTACAGATCTATATACGTATTTTGATCTCTCTTCCTTGAAAATTTGTTATGGAGTAAAAGTTTTCACATACTATTGTCCCTTTTTTTTACATTCTATTCAATTCTCTCTCTCTCTCTCTCTCTCTCTCTCTCTCTCTCTCTCTCTCTCTCTCTCTCTCTCTCTCTCTCTCTCTCTCTCTCTCTCTCTCTCTCTCTCTTTCTCTCTCTCTCTCTCTCTCTCTCTCTCTTTCTGCTTCTATGTATACAAAGGGAAGAACCAAGATGTTTAAACTCATTAACTTTTTCCATTAGCTGCCTATTATAATATATCATACACTGCTTCTCGCACTCAGTTCGTATTTTGCTGAAACATGCAACAAACTGTACAACTCCACTGGGAATTTCTTTACTTTTTTTGGTAGCCATGGGAAGCACTCTTTCAAACAATGTGAATCATTCAATCTATAGATTCTGAGAAAGAACAGCTGAGCAATAGCATTTGCCATTCCAGCTATAAATTCATCAATAAGTGAATAGATAAACCAAGTCCACAGCTTTACCTCAAACAAACAATCCAGGTTAAGTCCAGCTGAAGAAAATCATTCAAGTGCACAGTGAGCTTGAATAAAAAGCAGAACAGATGAACTAAGTGCTTTGTTGTGAAAAATGCCAAGCATATACATGGCCTTCATCATGTATAACTTGAATGTGTATGTGCTGATTGTGCTGGTAGCATAAATTATGTTGCTCTTTGTGTCACATTCCTAAGCAAATATTCTTCCTTTTAAATCTCAATGATTCTTTGTGGTAATGAGCTTCACTGTTCACTTACCAGCAGCATCAGTAGTCAAGGACTCCTCAGGAGGTGGAGCTTCTGTTTGTTCCTTTAGATTGTCTTGTAACACACTCAATGTTACTTGGAAATCATCATCACTAACAGATATCTGAAAAAACGAGAGATCAAAGTTTACAAAAATAATTATACTGATGTGTATGACATTTACACTGGCCTGGTATGTGACAGAACTTAAGTTAAATTTTGAAAGTGTAAGTTATGCAAATCACACATGTTTCATAACTCAAGCATATCTATTTTAACTGAGAAAAATTAAGCAATAAAAAATTCAGGCAAAATAAATGAGCTGACTAGAAGGTTGAAACCTAATAGGAAGGCACCAACTCCACAATCCTCACAATTGGATATTTATTGTTATATCTGCAAACAAACCTCCATATGTACTATCATCGCACAACCTGGGAAACCAATAGTTTTCAAGAAAACAGTGTTTTGGACGTAGCAGACCAGCATATGATAGATGTCTATCCTCTGGATTTGCAAGAAAAAGTGGTGGTCTCTCTTTCTCTCTCTCTCATTAATTCCCTACTACTACTACTACTATTACTACTGCTGTTATTACTACTACTACTACAATTACCAATACCACTACTATTACTACTACTAATACTACTTCTATTACTACTATACCTACCACTACTATTATTACTACTACTACTATTACTATTAGTGCTACTTCTACTACTACTATTACTACAACTATACTACTATTACTATACTACTGCAGGTTCACAATCTCTTATCTGAAAACCTTGGGACCAGACACTTTAAGAATGGAAGATTTTTAGTGTATATTTAAACGTTTTTTTAGATAAAACATTACAGGGGACCAGGTGACTCGGTGGTAGAGTGCTCGGCCAGTAGAGAGTTGTTTCATCAGCATTGTATATTTGGTCAGGACTAAGGTTTTCATCAGATACCATCTTGGCAAATTCATCAATGTAACATTCAGCTGCATCATAACAAGCAGAAGCTTTTTCACCATAGATTTTCAGATATTTTATACCATGACGCTTCTTGAATTTCTGTAGCCAACCTTCTGAATATTCACATTCGTCTATAATGTTCAGTTCTTCATGATATTTTCTAACTTGTTTCAATACCATCAAACCAGTCAATGATATACATTCAATTCTTCGTTGTTGAACCCACTCCATAAGCACCTGGTCAAGATCTTTGCTTTTTTGCGCTATGCAGCGTTTTCCTATTGTTCATTAGTTTCTGGTCAGGTGAGTATTGATTCAGGTATCCCATTCAAAGAAAGCAGAGATGAGCAAACACACACATGCACACAGACATATATATATATATATATATATATATATATATATATATATATATATATATATATATATATATATATATATATATATATATATATATATATGTGTGTGTGTGTGTATATACATATATATATATATATATATATATATATATATATATATATATATATATATATATATATATATATATATATATATATATATATATATATATATATATATATATATATATATATATATGTATATATATATATATATATATATATATATATATATATATATATATATATATATATATGTATATATATATATATATATATATATATATATATATATATATATATATATATATATATACACATACATACATACATATATATATATATATATATATATATATATATATATATATATATATATATATATATATATATATGTATATATATATATATGTATATATATATATATATATATATATATATATATATATATATATATATATATATATATATATATATATATGTATGTATGTATGTGTGTATATATATATATATATATATATATATATATATATATATATATATATATATATATATATATATATATATATATATATATATATATATATATATATATAATTCATACAACAAGATTACCTTCAATTTTGAGCTGCCCAGATGAATGATTCAGTGCCTGTTTATATGAGCTGCTTCAGATTCACTGGTTCATAATTACAGAGGCTAATTGATTATGTCTGGCTTTTGGAAGTGATTTTGTCTATAACAAAAATATGTAGAACGTGGTGGCTACAAGAATACAACCACTGTATTCCCTTGTGGGTTGTAAAAGACCACCCAAAGGTACGAAGCGAGGAGTGTGGGAAGCCCTTCTTCTGTATTCTCTCCTATAAAAAGACAGTATGTAGAAGGGAAAGGGAGAGTAATATCTAATCAAACTCTAAAAGCCTTAACTTGGCTACCCCACAATAAAGGTGATGTTAGATAGGTATATAGCTAGATAGATAGGTAAAAATGAAGGGTAGGAAATTAAAATTAACTTGAATAACCATCTACATAGTGATGCTTTTTGAAAAAATAATGAAAGCAATCAATTGTCCTTACATTTTATATAGCAGGCTGACTCACCTTTATAGGCTTGAGGTGAGCCTGAATGTCCACCTCAGGCTGTTGCTTCAGCCAGGAAATTGTGAGGTTACGGCAAATGTTTAGTGTGAGAGAAATAGGCTCCAGGAGGTCGTTTTCCCTCTCTATGGTTCCTTCAGTGCTAAGCTCAACTCTGTGGACCAACACATTACAATGACATTTTAAAAATTACCCAAACCATTAGCTTGACAGTACACTTAATACAATATTACTGTACCTTTAGGAAAATAAATCAGATTATAATTTCCAATCCAGTGTTTTGAAACAATGAGTTTGTCAGTGTAAACCAAGGTAGTATGGGAAAAGTGAGGGACATGCACTGGTTAATAATATGAAAATAAGTGGCAATGGGAGGCTAACAATTAAATGGACCATACAACAATTTTCTTATTTGAAATAATTTTTGTCTCTTGATGGCAAGAAAGTTATGAAATGTATCTCTAATTCATTGTCACTTACACCATCTTTCTCACATTCAAAGATAATGAAATTTGATCTTAGAAACATTGCAATGAGTATAGAGGTTAGTGTAGTCATATGATATCAGCTGGTATGTAGCTGCTGGGTATCTATTTTTGAAGATGAAACTTTATAGGAGTATCTGTTCTTATTTATCCAATATAACACATATTATGAAGATGAATGTGTAAGCCAATATAGTTACAAATTAAATTGTAATCCTAATGTGTTATAAATTTGGCTATAGAAGATGGCGCCCAGATAAATAACAAATATAGTAAGCAATGTATGTCATGTTGAGTAAATTCCAAATTATGTGAGACAGTATGTAGTATTAAACTATGTGATTCAGGGTTTATTGAGTACTGCATACAATTATCGTGTTTGGCAGACTGTTTCGGGTATGATTCAGAAAATGAGTTAGGGGTTCAGTAAGAGTCATGGTGGAGGTTTGGTGAATAAAGCAGACAGCTGAAAGCCACAGAATAAACCACTTGCTCTTATCACCCCCTCCTTGCTGACATTACATACCTCACAACTTCCAACACACTCATCCTATAAGGTGTACTAAAGTCAACCACCTCTATTTCCCTCTTTCAAAAACCATTACCTTAATTTTCCCGTCATTCACTTTTAGCTTCTTTCTCATACATACACTATAAAACTCACCCACCAACTTCAGAAGTTCCTCTTTATTCTCTGAAAACAACACAGTGTCATCTGCAGACATGCATGCCACCACCGCCCAACCCATTCCATTAATTATCAATCTTGCACCTACAGTCCCAACTTTAGCTGTCATTTCTCTTATACATACATCCGTTAAAATATTACCCAGCCATGGTGACATCACACATCCTTGTCTCACTCTCACTTCTATAGAAAAACCCTCCTTTAGCTCTCCATCTCTCACACGCGCACTTGCCTCACAATAAAATGTCTTAATTTCTCCCAATAACTGTCCTCAAACTCCCTTATTTTTCAGGTTCCAGAGCTTCCCTCTATTATATGTATCAATACCTATCTATCTATCTATAGTTTATGACAGCTCGTTCTCTTCAGAAACATCCTCCGAGGGAATGGCCACAGCAGAAGAGCCTCTATGTCTCCCCATTGAAACACTCCCTCCTTACTAGTTCACATCTTGCTAGTTCAATCAATCAATCTATATACCAGGTTGTTATACCCCTGAAGTGTGGGTAGCCAAGACAAGGCGTTCAAACACACACTTCTCTCACTTAGTCCCAAGGCGAGAAGAGAAGTGCACCCCGCCATAACACAGCGCGTCAGATCAGTCATGCAAATGGGGATGAGGGTGGGGCTCCTATCCAAAACAGGGTCCAAGGATCCTGTCTCTCTGCACCTGATATGATCCATGGATCAGACCAGATGCACAGGAGCCTCCTCTAAAGATCTTCAAGGTTGCATCACTAATCATGCATTCACCACTGCTCTCCCTTCACTTCTATCATGCACAATCATTCTTCCTTGCATCTCAGACATTCCTCTTTCAGTCAGCACTCTTTTAACACTATCCCATTTGTGGCCTTCCCATCAACCTAACATTTCTCACACCTATAACGACCCACAGGGAATCTGGTTGTAATATTCTTGCAGTCTCATAAAAGGGCTAAAATAAAATAAATAAATAAAAATTAAATTGATCAATCTATCTATATATCTAGCTTATATCCCCCAAAGCATTTAGGGTTCAGAGAGACTTTACTCTCCCTTACCCCTCTACGCCCTGTCTTTTTGTAGGAGAGATAAATTAATTAAAAAATAAATTGAATAACCAAATTATCTAAGATAGTAATTTGGTGACAATTAAATTCATGATTAATATAAATGACAGAAAAGAAATGAGTTGAAGAGGGAAGGAGCTTAACATGTAGAGGGTGTGTTTGGATAGGGAAGGTGGAGACTCTTCTGGTGTGGTTACCTCCTTGGGGACATTCCTGGAGGGAGCAGGACATCAAAGAATATAGAATATAGAATAAAAATGAGATGTGTACAAAATAACATTCTTGAGACACAAACCTTGATAATTTGATGTTATTAAGTTCCAACTGTATCTTATCAAACATCGCTGGGTAACCCAGTTCATTACGTTCTTTTCCGAGTTCAAATCTGTTTTTGATGGTTATCTGCCCTAAATCCACCATTAGACCAGAGAGGCTGTTTGAGTCTTGGGGAACCAGGATTAGAGGAGCCTGAAAATTATGCTTCCATTATTCACTGAGAAAGGATGACTGAAATCAAAGGTTAAATTTAGATTTCTCATAAATGATATGACAAAGTGTGTGAGTCAGCTACCTGTGACACAATTGTGTGGGATGTTAAGGTACAATACAGAACCATACAAAACAGTAACCAAAAACATGTATATATCCCTAGACATTTACAAGATAGTATGAATTTTGTAACATCTAAAGCCAAAGAAAGGCTATGCTTCACAGGAAAAAGAAAATCACACAATAAAGTTTCCTGTTTTGACAGCGAGTAGCTCACCCTGAGAGTAAAGGACAAACTGATGCGGGCACATTTGTCATAAGCTTCTTGCAAAGTTGCTTGGGCAGCTACAGCTGCAGCAACACTTGCTGATGCTAGAGCTGCTTTAGCAGTCTGAAACTTGTCAATCCAGGTCTGTAAAGATAAAATAGTACATCCATCACTGAATAACTCGATGCCCATCCACTACACAACACAGATCCATGTGTGTGTAGGGGGTTATAATGGCTAGAAACTTTAAGATATATATGCTTATGTATGTAAAGGGAGAAGATAATCTATTTCAATGTCCAAGTTTCTACCTCTCTCATGCCTATCCTGGTGCTGTGTAACATTTAATTTGACATTCCCATAGCAAGTTTCTACTGCAAAAAACAACTGTATGTAAAAACACTCAGTTGCTATGACCAAAGACTCACCAATACATCTGTGACAAATTTGTTAAGGAAGACAATTCTAGCACATCCAAAGGTGAGTGTGATATTGGTGTCCACACGCTCCATGTCTAGGTAGTGCTCCCCTTCAGTGGCTCCTCCATACAGGGATACCTGGGCATCCCATGCTTCAGCGCCAACTATTTCTACAATCTAAGAAGTTAGAAAAGGTACTAGATTATTTAGATACACTTGGATACTCTTATAAAAAAATCAAAATATTTGCATAAAGTACAAGAAAAGTCCCTCTAGATTATATAGCTTTAAAAAAAAAAAAAAAAAAAAAAAAAAAAAAAAAAAAAAAAAAAAAAAAAAAAAAAAAAAAAAAAAAAAAAAAAAAAAAAAAAAAAAAAAAAAAAAAAAAAAAAAAAAATATATATATATATATATATATATATATATATATATATATATATATATATATATATATATATATATATATATATATATATATATATATATATATATATATATATATATATATATATATATATATATATATATATATATATATATATATATATACACCAGGCTGTCATCCCTCCAAATGGGGCAAGCCAGGGTTCATGGAGACATCACTCTCCCCTCCCCTTAGCACCTTGTCTTTTTGTAGGAGAGTACACAGATGATTGGCTATATAGACCCTTTGTTTTAGGGCAACTGTTAATAAAGACTTCAAACCCAGTAAACATTGTAAAGAGTTTATGACGGCTGACAAACTAGTTAGCTTCATCAGAAAGACTTTCGAGTACATATCTGAAAAAGTTATCCTTACAAAGAGTAGCTACAAAAATGGCTCCAAGCTTGAGAGATTTACTGTATGAAGAAAGAATTTCTAGGTTGAAACTCCCAACCCTTGAGAAAAGAAGAGAAAGGGGAGACTTGATAGCAGTGTATAGAGCCTCACAAGATCTGGAAAAAATTGACAGAGATGATCTGTTTGTGTGGAATGACAGAAATATAAGAAGACACTGAAAAGAACTACATGCAAGAGACGAAAAAATACAGCTTCCCATTTAGAAGGATAGAAGCCTGGAATAAACTTAATGCAGAAGTAATTAACCAGCCCAGTGTCAGCGCCATATATATACGTCCAAGGGTGAACCGCGCGTACCGCCAGCGCTGTATATATATGGTCTCATTTGGGGAAACTCATATCTCGACAAAAATTATATGAAACGTGATGAAACTTAGTATATGCATCTGGGAATTTGTTGACAAGCCGGACGCACCCCTGATCACGTGACCACACGTCGGGGTAAGCCGTGGGGTGCCCTTGAGGATGCGTGGGTGGATGCAGTTTTTTTTTTACGGATATATGAACTCCTCCACACGGCTGTGCTTCACACAGGTATCAGTGGTTTGATGGAGTGTGTTATTAACATCACTATAAGATCAAGAGGACACTCCACAATCATCTGGGGACACTCACACACTCGCCCGCGATGATGTCATCGCTTCCCAATGTCTTCAAGGTGGATTTTTAGCAACTTACAGTGTAGCGTCTATAATTGAACAATACCAAGAAGAAAAAATGTATGTATTAAAGCTCGGTTAGGCTCCAGATGCAAGCTTCAGTTGAATACATTATAGTGCAAGGGAAGCATGAAAACAAAGTTGGATGGATTTTTGTAATTCTGTGAGTGTTTACTTTTGACCAACAATTGCTACCATATGTGTTGTGTGTTGTAGAAGGTGACTAATAGGGATAGAGCGAGAGGCTGAGGACCAACTCCTATTTGTGTTTTCCTACTATGAGACAAGGCACAGAGAAGGAGAGGAAATCAAATCCTCCTCAAACCTTATATAAACACCTTGTTTCAGCTACTCCTCATGTAAGCTGGGTATATATAGATACATTCAGTAGTGACCAGCTTTAACAAATCTAATTGGTACTAGGACTCCATTCTTTACATTTGTTAAGTATAGTGTCAATTGGAATACATGTTTTTGGGGGTAATTCGTTTCAGGCCCAGAGCCAACAGAAAACTTGCCAACCAATATTTATATAGAAAATTAATATAATATCAGAGAAAAATATACTTAAGCTTAGCAGTGTCTGAGAAGCCCCTCTTTTGTATTCTCTCGTACAAAAAGACAAGCTGCAGAGGCGGAAAGGAAAGTAATGTCTCCCCAAACCCAAAAGATGCCTAGTCTCGGTTACCCCCATTTAAAAGGGATAGAAGCCATATTAATTATCTTACCTTAGTATGGCACTCATAGAAGAGTTTCAATCTAGATTATAATGGCTATGAACTGTGTGATTCCTACTGGTGTTATGATTTATTTTAAAGATTTTTAACTTATAGTGTTATGTGCAGCATTGATCCACTTCTGGCTTATGTCTCCAAATGTGACAGCACAGATCTGTTACTTTTACCTTCATCGCTACTGTGGTATTACTCTGTTTTGTTATGCTTAGTCTGGTAATTCCCTTCCCCACTTTTGCACTTTTTATTTCTTTTTTGTTTTTCAATATTGCACAGATCATTAATTTAGCCATGACATATTCAACATTTAGATCTGCTGCATATTTTCCACTTTCTTGCTTGAAAAATGCTTTTTTTCTTCACTTCTAAGGTAACTGCTTTTCTCACTTTACTTTGCAAGCTCATGACTAAATAAGCAGATCAATGTAGCTTTGAACCTCTCATGTCAAGTCAAAGATGATGACTGCCTCAGACCCATCGAGCCACATGTACGTACCAAAGAAATTTTAAAAAATCTTGGCTTTTAAAATTGAGATGACACTGCTCTACATTTATCATACCTTTTTCATTCATAATAGATTATTTTTTATTGAATTAATGAAAAGAGTTTGTAATGCGAAAATTCATCGAGATCAATTGTTAAAAGTTGATTCCATACTCAGATTGCTAATTCTAGTGCTTTCCTAGCAAATATTAGAAACTAAAGCCCTAAGCAGTGCATATTTTTTTAAAGTCTGGGCCTACCAAAGAATACTGTAGCTACTGAATGCAAATACTCATACTACACATCTCACTTTACAAAACTAGAAATATGACATATCTTACTTTCCAAGTGTAATCCTCTGCTGATCCCTGAGGGATTGATCAGTAAAATAAAGAATGAAAAAGAGTAAAGAAGAAATAAAAATGCTGATGGGCAAGGAAGAAAATGTATATTATATATTTTAAAAGGCCAACCACACCTATAGGTATTTTACTTAAAAAGAAAAAGGAAAAAAAAGCACACACAGACACACACAAATATAAATACGGAGACAGGACCACATGAGTGTAGCTCAGGCCCTGTATGTATACTACAACTAGGTAAATACACACTCTTGTGGTTCAGTGGTTAACGTCCCCGCTTTCCACCCGGCAAGGTGTAGGTTTGGATCCCACTCAGGTCTCTAAGGATTTTTCACTGACAAGGAGCAGTTACTGTCCCCCTTGAGCAAGAGGATGGGGGTGTGTGATGCGTGAGAGGTCTAAGTCTTATCCAAAGATCCGTCTCCATGAGCTCTAAGCTCTTTTGGAGTGGTTAATGGCTGATGATCAGGTGATCCTCCAGACCATGGTGAATAACACACATACATACATACATACATACATACATACAAAAAAAAAAAAAAAAAAAAAAAAAAGCATTTACAACTTGACACATATGGTTTTCATTAACATTATGAGCAATAATATACAAAAAAGTTACTTTCCTGATAAAAAAACTTACATTGGGATGCAAAGCTGTTTTGCTTGGATCAATCACTGTAAAGTCCTTTAGCTGTGACGTGATGAAAGTGTCTTGGCCTTTCATAGTTACATTAACAATCAAACCTGTAATGTTAATGAGATTTAGTCTTACAATCCATCTACGATTGAAGAAGATTGGCCATGATAAAACAAAATTGGTTCAAACAATCTACAAAACACATTTCTGAGAGCATCAAAAACCTCCTCAGTGTTTGCATTTCTAGTTACATTCTCCTATTTAGCATTTCAATCAGACATTCCAAATTTCCTTAGTTTTTACTTAATAACTTCCATCCAATCCTGTTCACACAGTTCAACCAATCAAGACCTCCCACATACCATCTCCTTATTTTCTTCTGAATTCAGATGCATCCTGACCTGAAAAGCTATGCTTATATAAAGGCTAGACCTCAAGGATGAACATATGCAAATTAATGTAATGTTAAATAGCTATTATTAAATGTTTCCGATCGGTTTCATTCAAGCAACAACAGCTACCCTCCTCAGACAACATTCACCTATCATTTTTTCTTTCACCTTTAAACTCTTTCCAGGACAGGTGGGTAAAACCAAGCTTGCTGCTTCCTAGGGAATCAAACCTCAAGAATTTTCACAAGCAAAAATTATAAAATCAACTGCTGATGTGCAGCCCCCTCCATGTTAGTTCTACTCCTTGGAATATACTAACAGTGCACACCACATAAAGGTGAAGATGGGCCACTTAACCACTTAAGTAACTTAAGTAGTGGCAGATGTAACAATTTCTATGTTGTTTTTTTCTTCCAATACCAATGAATCTTACTTAGCAAAGTGACAAGCTACACATCTCAATTAAATCTCATTGGTTATGATATTGCCACAGTGCAAAACAATTCAAATGGATTGGAGCTGATAATGAGAAGCTGTCCCTAATTCACAATCAAACTACTCACCAGCTACATCCACTTTGGCAACTTGCCGGGACTTGAGCCCAATAACCAGGCTGACATTTCCCAGCTCAGCAATAATCTTCAAGCCAATGATGTCAGGGACACTTCTTTTTTGTGGAACTGAAAGAAATAAAGAGTTAGTTGCTTCATTCTAAAAATATCCAATGAAGACAAGTTATAAATTCACTTTTTTCATATAAACACACACACACACACACACACACACACACACACACACACACACACACACACACAAAACACACACACACACACACACACACACACACACACACAGACACAGACACAGACAGACAGACAGACAGACAGACAGACAGACAGACAGACACACACACACACACACACACACACACACACAGACAGACAGACAGACAGACAGACAGAGACACAGACAGACAGACAGACAGACAGACAGACAGACAGACAGACAGACACACACACAAAGAATGTACATCAACTGAAGGAAAAACTAGACAAATATTGATCAAATACAGGAGCACATGAGTGTGGCTCAGGCCCTGTATGTTAAAATTAGGTAAATAGAACTAGGTAAATACACACATATATATTTATAAAGGTTGCACATAGGAAATAGTAGTTAGTTGGGATGGGATGTTAAAGTTAACAGTGTGATGGAATTTCTGGGGGGTTTAGCACACTGCAGAAAGGTTTTTTGTGGCCAGAGCCTTATGGAAATTGGCCAGGCAATCATTTGGTAGTCATCTTTTCCATCTCCATGAACACCTTATGCTCGCCACGAAGAGGCCTCTCAATAAGTTGTTGGTGTGACCACACCCTTCTTCTCTTCCTCACTCACCCATCCTCAAGACCCAGCTGCAAGCATGAAGCCAACAAGAAACCAAAACTCCTCATTATGGATGTCTCACCTCCATACAGTCATGCTTACAAACAATGGATGAGAGAAGACGACAGTCAACTCATTTGGAGGGAACGCTGTTTTTGTGACGTCATTATTGGAAATTGAAGAGACGAAATCCATAAAACTGACTAATGGAAATCTCACCTAAGTTGTCAAAAGGTTCTGTAGGTTCAATAGGTACTATTTTATCAAGCAATAAAAAAACATGGCACCTAAAGTGGTCGTTGACACAATGGACTGTTAACATAGTCAGATTCGGGGTGCCTTCGTACTGAATATTTCTGTAAATTTACATATAATTTTTTCAATGACGTTGAATGAAATGATGTTATGTGAGGAATTACTGTATGTACTTGTTATGTGGACAGAAAAAAAAGTTTGTTTATGATGAAGTATGGTAAGCTAGCCAAATGAGTTACTGCATTAGAATTAAATTTGTAGTGAATTAATAGTGACATTGTGAATAATAAAATGCTTATCAAAATAAAGGAATCAGCACTTAAAAAAGATAAAATACCAGTATATAGACAAAAAAATTCTATATCCTTATTATCCCTGATGCCGGTAGGCTTACTGGAGGCCTCAGATGTTTTGGTCTTCGTCTGTTAAAAGCGAGAGTTTTCAATTTTTTATAGTGATGCTTCATTTTTCTTTGTTCTCTCTGATGTTGAGATACAGAGAGGATATTGCTGCCACTGCCTCAATGCATATAACATTGCAAGTCCCAATTGAGGACAGTGTTATGGTGGCAATTGGGTAATCTTCGGCCACTCGGCAGTAATACCAAAGAAAAGTGGCCAGCGGATATCAGGACTTGAACCTCGGACTCTAGGTTCACATGCCTGAACGCTAACCACTGCACTACTTTCTACCACGGTTATGAAAAAAATAAATAAACAGTGGTATGGTTGCTGCTTTCCGACAGTTATTGTGAGATTCCACATGTGATAGGAGCATAGATTTGTTCCCCTTCAACAATGCTATATGGTAATTTGTGAGCTAAACTATAAGCCACAAGCAAGTTAGCCTACGTAGGTTAGCTATGAGTGCAGATATACCATATTCATAAGGTTAGTTGCATGTTTCGCTTACGCTAAGTAAAGTAGTTCAGTAGGAGAATAATTAGTAGTCTATTCTCTTGGATCTAAATTCTACTAAAAAGAGGACTATGAAGCTCAGGAAAAATGTGGGCATCTAACCTTATTAATACCATAATTTATATGGTTAGTTGCATGTTTTGCTTAAGTAGTTCAGTAAAAAAATACTCATTAGCTTACAATATTTGACCAAAACTCTACTGAGGAGGGCTATGAAGCCGAGGAAAAGTGGGATTTATAGTTTTTCCTAAATATTTCTTGCCAAATTATAGATGCGTCTTGTATGGCAGGAAATAAGGTATATCTATATATCTATATCTCTATCTATACATAAATATATATATATATATATATATATATATATATATATATATATATATATATATATATATATATATATATATATATATATATATATATATATATATATATATATATATATATATAATATAATATATATATATATATATATACATATATATATATGTATATATATATATATATATATATATATATATATATATATATATATATATATATATATATATATATATATATATATATATATACACACATATAATCTGATGTGCAAAACATAATGAAGTAAATTTTTTTTGTAGCTCTATGCTTAAATGATTAAAAGAACTTTTTTATCATAAGCTACTAAGTGCTGAGGAAATATTACCCAAAGTTTTAAGTTTTGGCTGCTTCTTGCTTGTTATTGTTTCAATATCTGAGTCTGTTGCTTGGGATGGCAATGCTTGGGATTGCTCTGGGACCAACTGATTCAGCTTGTAGGTCAACTGTTCCACAAAGGACAGTATGCTGAGAATAGCAGACTGCTCCAAGTGGGCCTTAAGGTTGGTGACTTCTACACGAAGGAGTTGCTTAGTGGAGGCATACTTAGATTGAAAATCTGGACTCTTTCGGTTAACCTGAAAGAAATGAGAATATGTCGGTTAAGTGGCTAGCTAACAATGTAATAAGATTAAATCATACACTACCCAATCTTGAAATAAATACTGAAAATGTACTAAATACAATTACCACTATGAAAACAAATAAAAGACTTGGGCCAATTGATATATATCCTAAAATTCTAAAAGAAAATAGAAAATTATATAGTTAATACCCTTGCAAATAAAACAAAATTATAAAAGAAAAATAGTTATATAGTTACAAATAAAAGCCTTGGGTCTTTAGTTGACAAATCTCTACAACAAGGCTTAGCTTAGTCCTAGTTGAATAGAAGTTAGCTAAAGTCACTCCAATCTTTAAGAAAAACTAAAATATTTCCTGGAATTACAGACGGAAAAATGCTCAAAAGCATAATTAGAGACAAAATTATAAGTTTCCTTGAACAATATTCTCTGACCAAGGGACTTACAGTATGGCTTTAGTTATAAAAGATCATGTTTATCTAATATGTTAACTTCTTATAATTACCTCTTTTCTGTCCACGATATCACCAGATCGTTAGACATTGTGTATTTTGATTTTCAAAAGGCCTTTGATAAAGCTCCTCATAAAAAGTTGATGTTCAATCTAAAATAATTTAGGATCCCAGGCAATGATGGACAATTGGACAAAAAACTGGCTGATCAATAGAAAACAAAGGATTGTTATCAATGAATCTGACTTGGATTGGGCACAAGTAACTATTGGTGTCTTACAGGGATCTGTATCACACTTGTGCTATTCATAATATACATAAATGAAATCGATGTTGGATTTGGCAATTTCATTGCAAATTTCCCAGATGATACGAAAATCTAAAATTCGGTAATCTCTGACAGTGACAGGCAAAGCCTATAGGAAAACTTAATACAAAATCTCAGCGTGGTCTGAAATACCTTTTAACGTCAACAAAAGCCATACTTTTCAATAGAGAAAAAAGACCAAAAATATGATCAAGAGATGAGAGGAGTGAAACTTGAAAGCATACAATGTTACAGCATTACATTTATGTCAAATCTAAAATAATTTCAACACTGTAGAGACGTTGCTGGTAAACCTAATTGAATGATGGCCTTTACAAAGAGAAATTTTTCATGCAAGAATAAAAATAAAATTCTACCATTATATATCAGCTTTGTCAAACTGAACTTGGAGTTTGCAATGTAATTTTAGTCACCTCACCTTGCAAAGGACATTACAAAATAAGAAACTATGCAACGTGGGGCTATGAAGATTATCCTGTTTTTGCACAATAAATCCTATGAAGACAGGCTGATACAACTTAACATGTTCTCTCTCGAGAAATGTGGCTTCATGGAAAATCTTGTGTATTAAAAGACTTTAAAGGTTTACGAATATTAATGCAAATAAACTGTTTTTAATTTATGACTTATTACAAACAAGAAGTAACAAAGTAAAACAAAAATGTAGACAAAAACAACTTGACTGGATGAAATTCTTCTTTAGCAATCATGTAGTTGGAGGGAAGAATAAGCTGTAGTGTATTGCATTGAATTCCTTGAACAACAAGGTTTTCGATAGAGGCTATATGACACAACATACTAAGGGCTGTTTGACAATGTTGCTTGTGACTTCATTTACTTGTGATTATGTTTACATTAGATAGTTTACTTTAGACAAACCATCTAGTTTGAGCTTTAACGACTGTGTGGTCTGATTTTCTATGAAATTCTGTGTGTAATTATATCTCAACATTATATTGTGAGAATCAAACCTGGGAGCTCTTAAGTGTGAGCCATGTTCATTTATCATGACGTTGTGAGATATGCACGAATAAATGTCTATAAACTTTCAGCTATTTGCAGTGATACAAAATGGTGGGACACTGCAGGCTTTGCAAATACTATGCCTTAATCACTGACCTACCATCACACTTGTTTGACTAGACAACTCATGAGTCTTTTGACCAGCAGCTTCATTTTAACATAAAAACTATAGATATAACAACACATAATTAACGGTGAAAATAAAGTTAATGCTAAATAGACAGTAAACAATGGCAGGTAATCTCACCTGAGTGAATCTGAGTGTCAACAGGGCCTGGTCACCTCCTTCAGCAAGGGGTGTGCTCAGCAGTCTGTAATTTGCACTCTTCAAGTACTGAAATAATAATAAAAAAAATAAAATATAGTAGTTCATAGAGACACCTGGCATCTGGTATTCATAACACACAGCTGTCCTCGAAATTTCTAATAAAAAAATAGTAACATCTTAAGAAGCAGCATTCTTTTAATTTTGGTATTCTTTTTATTTATTTATTTATTTTAAATTGGGGTGAATAACTTTACATCAGGTAGCAAAATTTGGTTTAACACACCATGAAAATCTCAATCTTCATCTAATAAAATGGAAATGAAACTTTCTTCAACTTTCTTTGTGGAGACTAATGCATGACTATGAAATTGGAGTATGAAGACAAAAGTTACATTGTGATTAGTACCTCAATTAAGACGCCTCCTAAGATGATGGACACTGAGAGATCAAAAGTGCGATGGGTGAGGTCAATGCTGGCTGAGAGAGCAGCAACCCTCATCAAGGATTGGTAACCTGCCTCAAGTTTTTTCTTCAGATCAAGGCTGATTTCTGAAATTGAGCAAGAAGCATAATACAACAGGAGGTAAAGGTGGGTTATACAAGTCCTTTGAGATGAGTGAAAAAAAGTGTGCTTGCCTGCTACGTACCATATGAATTATAGTGACTATTGAGTATGATATGAAGTTAATGAAAATATCAAAGAGCAATCAAGTAAAGCTGAGAGAGGGAAAATAAGGTCTGAAGTAAAATTAAATTTAACAAATGAAGGTGTTTAAGAGAAAACTTAATAGTTTTGCTGAGACACACCTAGCTATCTATCTATATACCAGGCTATTATGCCCCTCAAGAGGGGTAGCCAAGACAAGGCACATAATAGTTTATGTAGACATTACTCTCACCTCCTCCTCTGCACCTTGTATTTTTGTAGGAGAGTATACAGAGAAAGGGCTTCCCAGACCCCTCGCTCCATCCCTTTTGTTGCCTTTTACAGCTTCAATTGGATTGAGGTGGTAGGGGTGGTGGTGGTGGTGGCATTCTTATCCTTTCTACTATGGTAATATCTAATTACCTTCATACTACAACCTAAACTCAGCTATGTTAGAAGAGAAGAGTTTCAACATACCACCAATGGTGAAGCAAAGTTCAAGGTTGGTGAATTGTGGTGTGTCCTTCTTCTCCTTCCCTGAACTAAGCTTGGCTTGCTCCAAACGCACTAAGGCAACGTCTTCTGTTGCAATACTTCGACTCAGGTCATCACTCTGTAAGTATTAGATATTCATCATCACAGTCTTCCAAGTCAACATCATCATCATTTTTAGCCTGTAAATATTAATTAATTATCTCATCATTATCACCATCATCACTAGTCAGTAAACATTCACACATCACCTCAGCTTTCCACATCACTGGCATCATCATCACTAAACATTCACTCACTAACTCATTTCCATACAAGATGTACTGGAGTACACGATGCACCTATAATTTAGTAATTAATACTTTAGAAAAAACTAAAATACACAAATTTTTCTATGGGCTTCATAGCCTTCCCCTCAATAGTATTATGGTCAAAGATTGTAGACTAATGAGTATTCTACTGAATTACTTAAGCAAAACATGCATTTAACTTTATACATACTGTTATTTCTAACATTAAACTCCTACATTTTCCTTAGGCTTCAAAAACTCTCCCTTCAGTAGGATTTTTGTCCAAGATTATAGGCTACTGGCTATTCTCCTACTGAACTACCTGTTTAAGAGAGACTGTTACAAAAGGTAAGCCTCTGAGCTATAGACCAAAACAACACTGGCATCTCCTTCATCGGCCCTTTTACTTCCTCTTTTGTTATCCCAACGTTATTCAATCCTCCGAACACTTTCAATCCAATTTCCCTTCCCACTTTCAATCACAGCCTCTCTACATAATACTACATGATAATTTACCTGATCAAAGTCTGACATTTCTTCTGGCTCACCACTTGTCTCTCCTTTAGGAATGCTATGAATTATGTAGGCTAGTTGCAGCAGTCTTTCATCTGGAATAAAAACAATTATCAGTAATGTTGTCTACCATTATTTTCATCTTCAACCCACTGTCGAACACAT
Organism: Cancer borealis; assembly: GCA_036785275.1. Classification (NCBI taxonomy): domain Eukaryota; kingdom Metazoa; phylum Arthropoda; class Malacostraca; order Decapoda; family Cancridae; genus Cancer; species Cancer borealis. The sequence continues at coordinate 40,054 of JAXIVD010001744.1, forward strand.
GAAGGCAATCTGACCACACTGGAAGCATGGGCAACATTATACGATACATATACGTATAAAAATCAATAGTAATATAAGTTTAAATTACAGAGAGTGTGAGGTGAGATTTTCATAAGACTAAGACTAAAGAAACTGAAAGAAGTTGCATATTATCTTCCTGTGCTTCTAAAATAGATAAAATTAAGGAAATGGACCACGGACTGTAACAATTGGATCCAAGCTGCTCCTGTCCCAGTCAAGTTCTTCACTTAATAACCCATTATAGTGGTTCCTTCATGCATTCTCAATAACTACATTATTCATCATTACTCTCCTGCAACCATTCCTAACACTACTCACCCACAATGTTCCTATTCGTATCTAAAACCTATCAAGTTGTCCTGCAAATATCTAGCGTATCCTCTAAAGTATTCAGCTTATTTCCAAGGGATTCAAGTACCTCTGTTGCTCTGCAAATGACATTCTCAGCTTGTTATTGAAAGCCAACTATGCTGTTTTTTCTTGAATGATGCTATACATTGTATCACTCCACCAATGTTAATTTTTATGTCTATTTGAATGTACTGTCCTACAGTAAACTTTGTACAAAGTTTCAAATAATCCTTTCTCAGGAATTTCCCACTCTTATGCACCGTCTCTTCCACCACCTTCATATTGCACTTCTCTTCTGAACTCATTCTAGATCCAAAATGCCTTAAATTCCAACACTTTCCTTCTCAAAACATGCACATTTTTCCTATTTTGTACACTTTAAATAGCTATCTTACTATCTATCAATATATATATATATATATATATATATATATATATATATATATATATATATATATATATATAAATGTGTTACCCAATACAAGGCGTTTAGGGTTTAGGGAGACTTTATTCTCCTTTCATCCTTCTGTCCTGGCTTTGTCTTGTCATAGGAGGGAATACAGAGGAAGGGCTTCCAAAACCTCGCACTCCATCCCTTTTTGTTACCTTTTATGATCCACAGGGAATACAATTGTAGTATTCTTACAGCCGTCACCACAAGGCTAACTTTAAGTAGGATTACAAAATAGTAATTTATGCTGAGTGTACATTCTAACCCATTTCACACATGTGGATGAGGTGTGTTTGGTTCTGATGGAGTCAACATACATAGTGCTCCACACACTGATGTCTTTCTTGTAGCCTACACTGCTTCACCTCATGGTGCTCTATGTGACTAAAGCTGTATTTCCAATTGAAAGAAGTGGATATCATGCAAGTGATTTTTATCCACCAAGTGACAAAATGGTCAGACATTCATGGTACTTGAATGGAGATCCAACAATCATCATATCTTGCTCTTAACCATATAACATAGTCACTGCCCCTTGATTAATATTCTAAAATATAACATTACTCAAGAAGAATCAACTCAATATATACACAATATCATATCTTTACACATTTTTTTAAAAAACTCACCAGCAATGGATAATGCCACACTGGGCAAAGAAATGTTTATCTTGACCTTGGCCAGATTTGGGTCATTTGTCAGGAGACATTTGAGGAAGTCCACATGCAAGGTGGTCGGCTCCAGCAGGTGAAGTGGAGAGGCCTTGCCACTAATTAGAGTTGACTTCCAGTCCTCCCCGGTGAGTGATATTAGTGCCTGCAATGACAGTATGTACAGTGGTGCTGTCATGAGGCCTCACCATGCATAAGGCAATAAAGCTGGCAATACTTTGGCAAAAAATAAAAAAAAATAAAATAAATAAATAAATTGATAAATAAGTACCACATTTCCTGGCACTGAAGACACTAATTTATCCCAAAAATATCTCAAAAATTTTACATGCATCTTTGGCAATACTTTACTGTCTTGGTCTTCAGTATTTGAGTGAAAGTCTCCCCATTGTTTAATTTAATGTGTTAATCATATTCTTTAACCCTTAAAGCACGCAAAGACGGTTCTCCCTGTGGGGATTGTTTTGACAATTTAGAAAAAAAAATAAAATCATCATTAAATTAGCAGCTCTGGCTTGACTGATCACTTAAACCTTAATAACATAACATTTATTATTCCTTCCTCTACAATCTCCTGCAAACCCAAACTCCCTAGGTGATGTGGTTTTGCTGTAGTGAAGTGATGAAGTGTGATAGCTTTTAGTGCATAGTCAGTCATTTTTAAGAGCAGTATGTGCAGTAAAGCAGCCACATTTAATTAAAATATCCATCACTGTGGTTCCCAGGACATTGAAGCACAGTTTTGTGTAGAAATATGAAATTTAACCCCACATTCCCTCTACTTTGTCTTAGATATTGTGTGTTATTCATCATCTGCAAATAAACTGAAGCATGAGTTAGGTCACTCTCCATATCGTGCTGTTATTACAATATTGTAAACGTGTGGCTAATTTGTTACTTCCACACAAACCATGAATTCAAGTTCTCTTTCTTTGATATGGAGTTCCATATGAGGAAATAAAAATGTTTTCTTGAATAAACATTATCCAGTGATGTGTCGTAACTGATATTTACCATATCATCACTGAATCAAAACGAGTTATAGCAGATGTCACTATAACTTGTGGATACCTTGGAAAAATAGAGATAGCACAGGTTTAAATGTAGCATTTGGTTTAATTTCAAGATGCTTATCATTGTAGTCACTCAATCATAGTGTGGCAGGTGGCTAACTGATGGTGACTGAGCATGATAACAATGAGCTTTTTAAAATTAAACCAAATGTCACATGAAACCAACACCTATCGGTTTATATTTCCATGGTTTTCATAAGTGAATAGTATCCACACTCTAAAATAAACTAGAAATGTGAGTAGTAACGCTTGCAGACCCCAGATCTTAATAATAAGGGCAGTGATGATGTGGCGAATATACAATTACAACGCATCACAGGAAAATGCTTATTTAAAAAAATATTCTCATTTCCATATGTAAAACACATACCTAAGAAAATAAAGCTCAAATTCGTGGTTTGTATGGAACTAAAAAATTACTCATGTAATTAAACAACTAAAAAACATAGTAAAATTGATGAATATCAGGATAGAATTATCATTATCATATTCTTCCAAAATATAGTGTATGAAAATGGGGTGTGTCTTGAACAGTGGTGCATCTTTAACACTGGTGTGTTTACGACATTAGGAAATACAATAAATACATTCATTTAAAAAACTGTCTTTCTTCTTAGCAATCTCAGCTAAATTCTTTTTGCAATTGCATCATTACCTCCAATTCCATTTACTTTAACTACATCAGATATGTATGTATGCCTTAAGAAGCAAGGTATGGGCTTAGATGATAAAAGATGGTTCAAAATCACCAATAATTTCCATCATATTTTCTGAAAAAACTAAGCTACTACCAAGCTAAAGTGGCAGGTGGGAGGCATACCCCTTGGGATTACACCACGTCTCCCAAACACGTGGTGCATAACTATTGCTTTGTATGTAAAAAATCATGCCTGCGTCGCTGGGAAACTTGGCAGCACTGTTTTCAGGTGTAATCCCGCCACTTTAACTTGGTACCAGTATAGTATCCTAATGAAAAATCAAGATGTACAAGAATTCAATAACAATATCATGTATCAATCAGCATAGTACATGCTACTGAACAAATTAACAAAAGACAGCCTGAGTTATAGGCAATCCCTATGCATGAGTGACCACTATGACAATCACACAAACACTGTACCTGTATGTCCAAAAGTTCTATTATAAAGTGGTCATATGAAGATGACCTAACAATATCCATGACCTCCTCTTGGGAATGACCTCTTAACACAAGCTCAGTGAGGGCTGGGGAGTCCTTCGTCCTTGGCACACTCTTCATATGTACACTGCCAAGGGTCACCACAATTGCTGAACAATTTCTGAAAATGGAGCAAAAAAGTATATTTATAAACCTCTATCATTTTCTAATTAAATTTATTTTGCCCTGTGGTGAGAATCCAAGAATACTACCACTGTATACCTTGTGGATTGTAAAAGGCGACAAAAAAGGACAGAGTGGATAATCTAAAATGCCCCTCCTCTGTATTCTTTCCTAAAAAAGACAGAGCAAAGACAGGGAGGGGAGAGCAAAGTCTCCCTGAACCCTATAGGCCTCATGTTGGCTATCCCCTTTGAATAGGGAAATAAGTCAAGTACATAAAAAAAAAAAAAATAAAATAAAAAATAAATAAAATAAATAAATAAATAAGTTCCCAATTCATGCATAATCAGTATGACATCAGAGAAAAGCAAAACACATGACTTAATTCAATGGAAAAATCAGCAAAAAAAACAACTCAAAAGAAATAAACTCAATAAAGTAAATAGAAAAAATGTGATCAATAGAAATGAAATAAAAAATTACTGTAATTCATTATGGAAACAGAAGTCATCATTTGCTATAGTATAAAACACCTTGATCCTTTGTAAGCTTCAATTACGTCTGATAATTTTACCAACAGGAGAAAATATTACAACCCTATGACTATCTTATTACATTATTACAATCAGGTCAAAAGTTATGTATTAGATATCCCTCTGATCTTTGCGTTGAACTAACTCCATATATCCCTTTTTCCATATTCATAAACAAACTCCCTTACTCTAGTCTAACACTTACCAATATGTTCTCTTTCTCTTTCCTTCCACTACCTTCCCTCCTTGTCCACTTGCTTCAACTAAATTTCTAGTTATGGCTAAATGGAAACAGTCTTGGATGAAAATTCTCATTATTCTTGTATCCTTCATTTTCCTTTTCTTGTCCATCCATTGGTTGATGATCCCTCACACTTCTGTGCTTCTCTTCTTCAGTCTTTTTTCCCAAGCAAAGGAGAATTTCCTATCATAACTTTCCCTTTCAGGATGCTCCAAGGAACATGCAAAGGAATGCATATGGAAAGATATACGGATTAATACACTTACTCTGAGTACACGCCATTTTCAGGGATGATGATGTGGGAAGCAGCAAAGGAAAGGTTGAGGTCCAGATTGCTATGGTTGTCAATGGCAGCCTGAAGTCCTGTTACACTCCTCTCCTTCACCACCTCCAGCTGATTGAGTGCTGCTGCCTGCAGTCTGAAAACAATTACAGGCTTAAGTTATCTTTAAATGAGTCTCATTTCCTTCTGCTTAAACATTTCAGCATAAAGTCTTATTACCAGCGCTACTAACGGGCGGAGGCTGACGATCTAAGGCCTCCATCAAACCTACCGGTACCATAGGAAGAAAAAAATAATAAAAATATTTAATTAATAAAAAATAAATAAAAAAGAAGGAAAGAAAGATTGGTGGAAGTGGTCAAATGCCTTGGAATGCTTTGGTCACCCGGAGATAATTTGTCCTCTTTTCTAAACATGTTCAGTTTTCCTAACATCAACCAGTTTTACTTCAGACATTAAGTTTTTAAACCATTATGGGGTTGTAATTTAGATTTTGGTAGAGTTCAGTCAACCAAACCAAAGTCACACCCATGAAAAAGGTTTATTAAATTTATATTGGTCTTAAAAAAACCTGGTTAGTTTTAAGATAGGTAAACACGATGTTTAAAATTATTTGAGAAAAAAAAAAAAATAAATAAATAAAATAAAATAAAATAAAATAAAAAAATAAAAAACCGGAGAGCGAGAAGATGAATATGCAAGGATGAAGTGTGTGGAAAAGAGAAAATTGAGATTCTTCTACAATTATCACATTAAAGAGTTCCAAATACATGCATCAGAATACACATATATACAGATCATTTATCAAGTTTACTTATGGTGTGAATAATGTACTTACTGTTGCAGAGATATGTCTTTTGGTGGAGCAAAGACATCACTGATTTGAATGATGGTGTGGGCATGATACATTATCTGCAGTGGCTGTGCCGACACCGTCACACGCTGGTCACACTTTTTATCCAGTGGATTGGTCTCAAACATGACAGCAAGCAGAGGAGCACCACTTGTTGAAATTTCAGATGAAACTAATCTTGGTACAGAACCGTCTATAGAATAACCTTCCACAATGAAGCTTTGCACACTTGCCTCAACTCTGCAACAATATATGTAGATGTTTTATATTGTTCATTATAATGAATACAAAAGGTAAAGATGTTTGTTTGTTCTGATGTTCTTGTGTACATGGATAGTAATGTCATTATTATGGGTCTTTGTGTTTGAAATCAATGGCGCTGTACAGTAATACAGTATTGGTGAGGAGAGATTAGATTTTCTGAATGTTAAATTTAGGATATAAGTGATGGTATTGGACATAGCTATTATACACTTTGTGTAGATGGAGGTTAATCTCACAATGTAGATGTGTAGAAGTCATGATTGGCCAGATTTGCCTCTTCACCCCCTGAGTAATTAACATTACCACTTACTACTTATAATGCGTCTGCTTATAAATCTTCTGCAAGAGATGGAAAGTATTGTTTTTAACATCCCACACAAACTTGTTATCATGGTTAGTCACCTATTCATCCATTCAAAGTAATCTACAAATTAACAACAGTTAGAGTTGAGCTCCAACCACATTAAGCTGTATCCCTTGCATGTTGTCAACACTAGTTCTGGTCCCCTCACAAATAATGCTTTTATCTTCTATCCCAAACCACAAGCAGTCACCAAAAGCCACATCACTTCTCTTTAAAAGGACGTTTCACACCACTACATAACCATCATGTGAATCAAACACTCCAGGGCCTGTGCCATGTGGTCTTCCTTTGCCACTATACCAACAAGAGGCCTGAACACAAACTACAATAAAAAATCAGTAATTCCAAATACTAAGTGGTTGTCTACCATTCCAGAACAGACATCTATTGAAAATACACGATGACTGCCAGCATCATGTTAACTTTGGGCTGACATTTTGAGATGGTGAACATGAAACTTAAACGGGAAGTGTATAAAACTTGGCATCATGAAAATTTAGGGATCATTATAGAACCTAAGGCCTGTCAAACTCCAGCATCCCTGTACTTAACAATTACCACTAAACATGTAGCATATTATTTCCCTATTTTTCATTAAATCACCCTACATTTTATGTCAACAGATTCCAATGTAATTTTCTCAAATAATCTTAATCATAATTAGAGGCATCATAATAACAATAACATATTATGTCACAAAATACAATACATGCATTATGAGAGTTCCTTAATACTACTCACCTGAGAGCATTGGCACCTGATCTGTTTTCTATAACTGAAGTGACTTCATCCAGTTTTATTTGCATGACACAAGTTCCTCCTGTATCTTCATCAGTTATTGTTACAGTCAAATGCTTGAGAAGATATTTCAGAAGAATGTCAACAAATGTCTCTGGGTAAATGGGTAGTAGGCCACTATCGGAGTATCCTATGGCTTCATGGAGCTTTTCCTTATCTTCATCAGTCATTGCTGATTTTAGTTTCATTGCTAAAAAATAAAATAAATAATTAATAATATATAATCAAACTGCCTCCAGTATCAAAATATGTATCCAATAATTTGCTAGTTAAGATTATGTCACATCTTATTTCATACAGTAAAAGTCCTTTAATTTGGCTCCTGATACAGCAGCCAACCCGATGGTCTGGCTATTTTAAAGACTGAATCAATTTAGGAAAATACAAAAGAAAAAAATTGCAATACACCCCAAGAGGCCCAGTCTGCCTTCCTCTTGCCTTGCTGGTGGTTGCAGTGTTTACTCCTGGATAATTTACTTACTTTACATTGATATTCTGCCCTGACCACGGCTTCCACACCATCACGTATGTCAGGGTTAAAACTAACAATTACAGGAGCCCTGGATGTACTCAACACTACTTGCAACACATCTGTTTCTACACTAAAATTGCAAGGTAAGTGATAAAAACACTCTTGTATTAATATAGTTAAAAACATATGAATATTTTAAGGTTAAATATTGCTGATAGGGGCTCCAAGGGAAGGAGGGGAGGCTGCCAGTCTGACTCTTTCGATAATCCGGTTTGCTTATTGCACACTGCAACCCAAATTAAAGGACTTTTACTGTACTTCCTTTTCTTTATCCTCTTGATCCAATATGTTCCAGGATCAATTTTAGGTTCTAATCTGATTCTAAAGTAAAAATATATATGTATTCCAACAACCCAAGATACCTAAGTTTCCTTCTTCCTTAGTATCCTTGTCACTGTCTTCTCCACCTCCAAAGAACCAACCACTAAACCATCCTTGCTTTTGCTTCTCTTGTTTACGCAAGCGGCCTTCCCTCTGTACCTAAACAATGGACAGAAATACATTTTGAATTATGTTTTGTTGAACATAATTAAAGAAACTAGTGAATAAATAAATGTACTAGAATGTAAAGTGAAATATCATGATGGTTTAATAAGAGCATCAAGCTTGATCATGGCAGAAATGCCTCCAAGATACCATGTAAGTCCAAGGCTTCATCATGTACTACATTACACAACTCTCCTTCATCTGTTCATATACATACTGTTCCACTCAATTCTCTCCTACGAAGAGAAGCTTCCTTCTATTAACTATACATTATTTAACTTAAAATATCTTTTTCCTGAATGAATTTGTTTTTGTCCTATTTTGCATTTGATCATATCATGCATACACAATATTGTTGATGTAACAAAATGTAATGCTTGTATACTAATCTTATACTGCAATGATCATTAGTCATGCTGTTAGTATGTACTCATCTAGTCTAAGATTCAATCTTGTAGATACCTTACCTCCATCTCAGCTTGGCGTCTAACAAGAGTGATATTAATTATATCCAAGATACGTTCACATTCTTCAATTTCCTTGGACAGGCCACCATTAAGTTTGTTCTCCAGTTTTGCCTTGTAAGCAACCTTGTACTTCTGGCACCTGGCACGGTGCTCCTTCATGTGCTTCCATGACCAGTTTTGTTGCACACGTCTGATGTTCTCCAATTGGCAATTGTAAGCGTAGTTCCACCTGGTTTTAAGATTGCTGATATTAGATAGGTATGAAAATATAAAAGCCTAAAACAAAAAAATAATTAAATTTCTTTCTATGACAAAAACAAGACACACTTCTATTCTATTCTTTGACACATAATTCACTATGAGTACATTCCCTAAGGGGATAGCCATGGCAGAATAGCCTACATCTTTTCCTATCCACACACTCCCTCCTTGCTTGTTAAAACCATCCCACTCTATCAACACATTTTTCATCAATGTACTCTTTTACCTATCCTTTCATCTTACAACTACTCTTCTTCTGCTAGGACCCTCAATTTCACTCACAAACACTTTATTCACAAACTTCAAGAAACACTTTTTCTTTAATAGAATCGTGAATATTTAGAAATCTCTACCAGCACAAATAGTTAACAGTAACACAATAGAATCATTTAAGAAAAACTTGATTAGCACTTAGCATCCATTTAACAAACTGAGTATTTAATTCCTGCGTAAATTTTTTTTTAATAAATGTAGATTAGTCTTGTTTTTCTCACTTTCCAATATAAATTCCATGATAGTTTGTCTATACTACATGGTATCACTTTCTCTTCCAGCCAGCTTTGGCTGGAGGGAGGGGTGGGTGGGGAGGAGTCTTCCACTTTGCTGTCCTTTTGTCTCTATTACATAGATATTTAGTAGTAGTGTAGCTACACGGACAGCCTTGTTAGGTCCAGTAGGACTGCTGCTGTCTGTTCTTTCTTTGTACAGTGTCCCCTCCAATTTTGCGTGAAATTGGTCGATATTGCAGGCCGTAAAATTTGAATTAGCAAAATTGGAATCATTAACCTTATGGTGATTTTAGTCAAATTTTCCCCCTTGTTTGTACACAAATACATATAATTATACATCCTGCAATAAAGAAAAGTACAGAAAAACATAAGCATTATCATTATCCATAAGAAAATTAATTTAAATGACCATTTTACTGTACCTGGGCTTGCAGAGATGAGGATTGGTCGCAAAATTGGAACCCGCAAAATTGGAGGGAGCACTGTACTCCTTTGTACATTAAGTCTTGCACTAACATTCTCCACTTTAGCCTTAATTTCTCTCATACACTCATCCATAAAATTATCAAACAGCCATGGTGACATCACGTATACTTGTCTCACCCCGACTTCTTTAGGAAAACTTTCACTTAGCTCTCCAACCATCATCACACATGCATTTGCCTTCCTATAAAATACCCCAACTCCTACCAACAACTGTACTTTAACACTTTTAATTTCTAGAACATTTCTAAAAGCTTCCCTATCATATGCCTTTTCTAGCTCTATGAAGGCTGCATATAGTTTTTCATCCTTCCCTAAGTACTCCTCTATCATCATTTCAATTACAAATATCTGGTACAAACAGCTTTATCCTTTCCTAAGCCCTTCCTGCTCCTCGCTAACTTTCCCTTCAGTTATATTCATCAATCTCTCTGTCAGGACTCTCCCATATACTTTTCCTGGCACATTAAGCAAACTTATCCTTCTATAATTATCATACTCATCTTTACTACCTACACCTTTATGCAGGTGAACAATAATTTCCAAATTCCATTCATCTGGTCATCATGCAGTATCAGACACATCCAATCCACCGCTGCAAATATGAGATCTGAGGTCATTCTGAGGTTGTATTTAGCGCTAGTTAGACCCCACCTAGATTATGCAGCTCAATTTTGGTTCCCTTATTATAGGAAGGATATAGGCTCTTTGGAGGCAGTCCAGAGAAGAATGACCAAGATGATTCAGAGGGTGAGAAATTTAACCTACAAAAGATAGATTAAAACGTCTTAATCTTCACTCCCTAGAGAGAAGGAGGGCAAGAAGAGATATGATTGAGGTTTTTAAATGGGTAAAAGGAATTAATAAGGGAAACATTGATCAGGTTTTAGAAATTAGTAGTCAGGATAGGACACGGGAAAATGGGTAAAAGCTAGAAAAACTTAGATTCAGGACAGACATAGGTATATATTGGTTCACAAACAGAGTGGTGAACGATTGGAATAGGCTGGGTAGTAAGTGCTGAGTCAATAGGTAGCTTTAAAAGACTGTTGGATCAGAGTATGGATAGGGATGACAGATGGGATGGCTAAATATTGTATTATTCCAAGGGTGAGAGACAAGGAACTGCCTCGTGTAGGTCATCAACTGGCCTCTTGCAGTCTCCTCATTTCTTAAGTTCTTATACTTCTGCTTATTATTTTGACATTTTTGCAGTTGTTCTATCCACACCTGCAGCTTTGCAACACTTAAGTTTGTCTATTGCTTTCTTTATTTCCTTTTTATCAATTATTTCTACATAGACCCACTTCCATACCCATGCTCGACATAATTTCTTCCTTATCTGTCTTCTAAATATATATATAAAATATCAATGGAGTTAAAAAGATATTCGTAGGTTCTTGTAAAGCCTAGGTAACATCAATTTCACGTCACGATATTTAACTGACGTCACAGCGGTACCCACCATTCCACCATCAGTTCAGATTCTACCTCCCCACAGTCAAGAACACGTCAGCTGCTTCGCTTCTCCCTGGTTGAAGTTTGCCTGGGAAGTTTTCTCCTATACAGTCCTAAGTTGACTGTGGGTGAAATATATCTGGATCTACGGATGCATTTACTGCCATATGTATTATTTACTATGCAGTTTGGAGCTGTGGGTTGGTTCTTACCGCCCTAGGAGACAACATATGGTGTTTATCTGACTTCGCTTCTCCCTGGTTGAAGTTTGCCTGGGAAGCTTTCTCCTATACAGTCCTAAGTTGACTGTGGGTGAAATATATCTGGATCTACGGATGCTTTTACTGACATGTATTATTTACTATGCAGTTTGAAGCTGTGGGTTGGTTCCTACCACCCTAGGAGACAACATATGGTGTTTATCTGACCCTCTCTGTCTCTCTGGTTGCGCAGTTTAACGTCGCCACCCAGGCGTGAGGCGTCCCTCTTCTTCGTCCTCGAGTAGCAAGAAGCGTGGGAGCTTGGAGAAGGACGACTTAGATAATTTTGCTAAGAGGAGTCGGTTTTTGGTAGATATTTCCACACTCCCTCCTCCAGCTTGCGCTTTTCCGCCTTCATGTGTTAGGCCCTCATGTCAGCTGAGCGCTCTCCCGTGCCTGGAGAGGGTGTTAGTAACTTGTATATCTGTGTCCATTACTGCTGCACTATTACGGTGACACTGCTGCACCATTATGATGGCACTCTGCAACATCTTTATGGTGGCACTCCCAACACAGTGATGGGGCTCATTAACATGAAAATAATGGTAAATTTACAGTGTTACACCAGCCAAGCCCGACATTGTTCTTGTGTTGCTTGATTCAGACTTTCCAACTTCACTTTTTTTTCTAACTTAACCTAACCTATAAAAATTTAACCTAACGGTGAGGGTTAGGTCGGCCTCCGTGATCAGTTGTTAACACAGTAAAGAGATACTTATTCTCTGAGTGCTACAACCTTGATGACATGACTGTTCGTGATTCATATGCTCTTTGATAAAATCATATGTGAACGGTCCTGCAGAGCACCATTGGCTGAGTGGGACCTGTAAAATAACGACAAGTAACAAGTAAGTAACAATTTACATCTGATGAACGAAGTCATTGTGACAGAAAAGCAATAGATGAGTGTGTTATATGTGCAAAACGCATCCTTTAACATCTAAGTGACCTTCTTAATGAGACGGGTGTAACACTGTAATAACACCTAAGTAACTTGTGCTAGTGAGGGAAAGTGATGTGTTAGATACACTCAAAAGTGTTTCCCAAAGTGACCTGACCTAGGAATGGAAGCAGCTGTTACTTTCTTGCCACATTAGTACCTTGGCAAGTGCTACTTCCAGTCCCGCCCTTTTTTAGGCCAGCAGCCGCTCCAGGAGAGGGGGATGCATGGGCCGAAGCTGCAGTAACCTCTACAGTGAGTTCCGGGTTTCCCCCTTTAGTTAATACACCTGATAACTTTAGAGGGTGTAAGATTTCCTCTGCTAACCTATTGTGGGGGTCTCATGCAGGATCCTTGGATTCATGATGTGGTGAAAGGAAAAATTTTAGATTTTGTGTTCATACCTTTTCAGACTGTGCCTCCACATCCTCTCGCCCTGTCTCGGGCGGATGATCAGACTCTGAACGATGCGTTATATCAGTTCCTCAAACAGTCAATAGTGGAGCTTTGTTTACCTGAAGATCACGGTTTTGTTTCCCATCATAAAGCCGGTTCGGGCCGGCGAGGGTTATCCTAAACTTGATGGACCTTAATGTTCATGTGCCTTATATTCTTTTTTTAAGATGGACACTCTGAAGGATGTGATTCCTTTAATCCTCCCTAACTGTTTTTTTGTTAGTTGATTTCAAGGACGTCTATTATTCAGTTTATGTTAGGCCTGAGGATAGGAAGTGGCTTCAGTTTTGGTGGAAGGGCTGTGCTTTTAAATTTACTTGTCTCCCTCAGGGGTTATCTTCTGCTCCTTGCACCTTTACAAAGTTACTGAAACCTGTCCTCTCCCACCTTCGGTCCCTTGGAATGGTTGTGGTTTGTTATTTAGATGACTGTCTTTTTATTGCTTCATCGGTAGAGGCCTCACGGGCCCAGGTGGACTATGCCTTGCACCTCTTTCATTCTCTGGGTCTCACCATCAATGTGCGGAAGTCGGTCCTGGAGCCTACCCAGAGGGTTACATTCCTTAATGTGGTTCTTGACTCTGTTTCTTTGACTTTGCCCTCCTGTAGGAGGGAGCACATCAGGGAAAAAGGTTTGCTCCTCCTCAACAGAGATATCACTTTTATTGGTTTAGCGGTGGCTTCTGGCCCTGCTGTAGAGTTAGCTCCTCTCTGTTACAGGTACCTTGAGATTATTCGTATCAGGGATCTCTCTTGGTCCTATGACAATTATAATTCCTGCGTTGTTTGAGATGCTCATGCCCGGGAATTAGTCACTTGGTGAGTGACTAATGTAGTTTTTCAGGAGAGGTCGCTCCACTCTTCTTCTCCAACATGTTAGCTGTTTACAGATGCCTGCCTGACTGGCTGGGTGCTTCGATGGGGGACTTTACAACTGGAGGTCACTGGGCCCACAAGGAGCTGGATCATTTAAACTCTTTGGAATTAAGGGCCATTCTGTTGGGCTTGCAGTCACTTTGTCGGGATAAGAATGGCTCATATTAGGCTTCGCTCGGACAACACCACTGTGGTTGCATGTATTGATTGTTGTGGTAGCACACGACCTACACTTCATGCTTTTACAAAGTTTTTACAATGTGACAGCAGACACAGAGTCTAGAGTCAGTAGGATGGATGGTGAGAGGATGTTACAGCCGTGTATTTTCAGGATGGTTTGTCAGCGTTTTTATACTCCTGATATCAATCTTTTTGCTACACAGATAAATGCTCAGTTACCTGACTGTTTCTTGGAGGCCAGACTCATCTGCTATGTGCATTAATGCCTTTACCTTGGATTGGGGTGGGAAGAGTTTATATGCTTTCCACTTTCAGTGTGATATCCAGGGCTCTCCGGAAACTGCAGGACTATGGGGTGACGGCGCTGATGATTCTCCCACTGTGGCCAACTCAGGTGTGATTTCTGGCGGCCCTTCAAATATTGGCAGCTGATCCAGTCTTGCTTCCACGCTGTCCTCTGCTTTTTCTGCAACAGCTAACTCTTGCACACCCTCGGGGTCGGGGGTTGTTCTTGACAGCGATGGTGCTCTCCAGGCAGCGTTCACACGTCGAGGCCTTTCGATGGAGGTTGCCCAGTTTATCCTTCGGTCCTGGAGATCTAGCACTAAGGCTCAATATGGACCGCGTATCAACAATTGGCTGTCATTTTGCCTCGGCAGGAAAATGGATCCGTTTCTACCACCTGTGTATGTCCTTCTGGACTATCTTTTGTCAGAATTTAAACGGGGGACAGGCCGTGGGTACAGCTCTACGAACACTATCCGGTCTGGCATCTCTGCAGTTGCTACTTTTGATGGACATCCTGTGGGACAACATCCTTTAGTTTCCTGTTTCATGACTTGGGATCCTCAGCTAGTTCTGGATTAATATCTGTAGTCTGGGTCCCACGGAGGATTTGTTCTTTCTTCAGTTATCCATAAAATTGGTCGTTCTTATGTTCTTGTTGACTGGCCAACGTGGCCAGACCTTGCATTTGCTGGACACAAGAAATTTGTTTGTCTCTGAGACTCAGGTTGTTTTTGGGATTGGCGATCTGGTGAAAACTTCCCGTCCTGGGGTCCTTCTGTCAAGGGTGGTCTTTGAGGCTTACCTGCATGACAACTGCTTATCCGTTGTGCACACCATTGAGCAATATCTTGATAGGATAACGACCTTCCGAGGAGCGCTTACGTTTTTTTTTCTTGACGACACGACCTCCAGTACGGTTGGCTTCTCGTGATACTTTGCGTCGTTGGGTGAGAGATGTGATGCGGGCTGCTGGCATTGACCTTTCTATATTTTCTCTCCATTCGACTAGGTCTGCATCGTCCAGCAAGGTGGCCCTGGTTTTGCCATTAATCACGAGTGTCTCCATCATTGGTTGGGCCAGGGAGTCAACCGGAAGCCCATCGCTCAGCATGGACAGTTTGCGAGGGCAGTTTTGTCATATAATGTTTGGCCTTTTCCTCTGCTCAGGGTTTAATGTGAGGGTTCTTTGACCCCATTTTTGGTATGGGTGATGGGTGATTTTTCTTTCCATGTTCCTATGGGACTGTGTTTCACTATTTTTTTGATAATTGTTAATGTTTTCTATCTTCTGAATTACAGTGTTGTGCTTTACTTTGTTCCTATGGATTTTCTTTTTCACGGCTCCATACTGACCCTTTTTCTGAAATTTGTGTGATTTGGTAGGTTTTAGGAACCTTTCTAAAGCTCTCATTGGGTACCGCTGTGACGTCAGTTAAATATCGTGACGTGAAATTGTAAGATTAAACGAGTACTTACCAAGTATGAAGTTTGATCGTAATTTCACGAACATTTAATGACGTCACAGTGGTGCACAATGTCCTCCCTCCCTGCCCTATCTATTCACGGGGCTCACTTTGGGGCATGGGCTCTCAGCGGTAGTTGGTGGCTGCTTCCTAAAACCTATTCTCTAAACAGACTGATGGTGGAATGGTGGGGGGAGCGTCTCATTGTGCACCACTGTGACGTCGTTAAATGTTCGTGAAATTACGATCAAACTTCATACTTGGTAAGTACTCGTTTAATCTTACAATTATAATTCATGAGCTGTTTTTTTTTAAGGAAAAGTGAGAGAATAGGATAGGATTCAAAGCCTTAACGTCCTTAGGATACTCTATACTGTGAGAGCTGAGGAGACTGCTTGCAATATAATCATTGATACTTTAACATAAAGTGTAACATTCAACTTTAAAATTTTCATACATTTCAATGTGCTCTGATAAAGAATGTTCTGTTTACAGGGGCAGAAAGAGAATATTTGTGGGGATCGTCATGCCAAATGTTAAGTACAGTTTAGTACGGTAGTAATTCAGCATGAATCATGTGCTCAATAATATATAAAGTATGATAACCATTACTCTATACTAAGATGATACTGACCAATACTTTACATTTCCAGCAACCTTGTTGACCTGTGGTCGATATTTTCTATACTTGGAAGATAGCTTCAGTCTGTCAAATGAGTCAAGAAGTGCCATGATTCCAGAGTACTGACGGCGAGTGAGTCCTGTCAAACAAAAGGAACTGTGAATAGTTTGAGTATAATGAGCAGGTTTCAGCATTTGGTGAAATATTCAAAACATCATGCTGCAAGGTAAGGCTTATAATAGAGATACTTTCCTCTGTTACTGGTCACAGTCAAGTCCATAACAGAATGACCCCTATGGTAACAATTAATTTTACCCACAACCACCTAAATATGACACCCACTTCCTCTCCTTGGGTATGATTATTAAATCAATCAATCATTAGGGCATATGCCAAGGGGTCTTCCCATTGCTCCATCTTTTTTGGTCACTTATTAGCCGTAGGGAATACAGTAGTGCTCTTGCAACCCATATGATACCATGTCTAAATGACCAGCAGAAAGGCAATTTGCACGTAGAAAACCAAAAAGACTATACATGTTGCACTCAGTATATCAAAGGAAATAGTTAGCATTTAAGTGAGGAGTATCTATGATATCAAGAAACAGGAGGAACACATAATAAAATCCTATGATGACAGTAATGTACCTAAATCAACAGAAAACCGAAAAAACCTTACACCAGTTAAAGGGTGTGAAATGGCTTACGCAGCATTGGAGTGAAATGTTTCCATTTTTTAAAGTACACTGGAACCTCGCTTCATGAACATTTAACTTCACAAACAAAAGACGTGTCATTTGAAAAACCATGTCTTGGTGAATGAACACACGGGTAGGCAACAAACTGGGAAACAAGATGCGAATATTCAGCTGGAGAGTATCAGTTGCTGGGATATTTTGCTTCATACACATTTCTGCTGAAATTCACTATGCTTTCTCTTGAATTTGTTTGTGTACTGTGTATTTTAATAAACTATTAAATAAGCTACCATGGGGCCTAAAAAGGATAACAATAGCAGCAAAGTGAAAAGAAAAATTACTAGAATCACAATAGAAGTGAAGAAAGATATAATATCCACAGAATAAACATTTTCAATGACAATGCCATGTCTCACTTTAGAAACATTTTAAAATGTAGACAGAAACAAAGCCCATTGGACAAATATTTAGTGAGTCTCAAGAAGAGTCAAGTAGGACTAAAAGACAGAAAATACAAAGAGAAGATACCCCAGAAAAGGAAAGGGGACTCTCCTTCCTCACCACCAACCACTGTCAATTCTCCACTGTACATGTACATTGAAAGTGAATCAGAAGTTTTTTTTACTTTATTTTATCTATCTAGAATCATGTTTATCTTTTTTGCTTAAGATTTAATGAATTTCATTATGTTTTGTGTAAGAACTTGTGCACAAAGTACTGTAGTAACAGTTTAGATTGGTAATCATCTGGTGTCCAGGAACAGATTAATCCATTTTACATCAAATTCTATGGAAAAAATAGTTTTGGTTTACAAACCTTTCTGTTCACAAACAACCTCCAGGAATGAATAAAGTTTATGAACCAAGGTTCCACTGTACACTACTCTTGTGTTATACAATGCCTCGATTTACTATATTTCACATATATGATCAATCTGTTTCACTGCCCTTTTTTCAATTAACGATCACATTGTACTCACATATATGATTGTTAGCCTGAGCAGCTGGAGTGCATTACATTTCTACAGACATTTGTTTATGAGCACAGTGCCCTGATGCCTCAGTAGCAAACTCTCACAAATTGGCTGCCCAGTCTTTCTTGTGCCACTTGAGCTTGTTACAATGTTACAAGTATGTTGTTATCTTTCCTAGTACCCTAGGAATGTAATATAAAGGTTACATTCCTAGGGTACAAGAAAATATGATGTTTGGTCATATTTCTCATCTAAACTTAATGGTTTTGTTAAAAAGAACAATCAAATGAAACAAAGGCATGATTTAATTGTAAGCTTTGTTGATAATATTACAGAGGCACCATTTTGTGCAACTTTATAATCAAACTTTAAAATTAAATAATGCCTTTGTTTCATTTCATATTTTATATTTCACAAAAACCAAAAAGTTTAGATGACCTTGCTGTATAAATGTTTTAGTACCTATATTAATAATCTGATTTAATTAATGCTACAGGTGAGCTTCATCTTGACATGATGAATGCATGACCAGTACAAATTCTTGATGGCTCTAACTATTGATAGGAAAAATGTTTCATATAACTGTCAACTAAACTCAAAAAGGTTGTCAAAACTTAAATTCACTAAAATGTGTTAAAAGGTGAAGATTTACTGTAGTCTCGCATGACTCCTCTAACTAAATCAATTAATAATATGAATAAAATAACAACACTTACCTACAGCCAGCTCATCCATAACAAAATCGAGGGAAACAAAAGGAACTGAGAAGCTCACTCCACTCTCATCCGGCTGTTCTGGTTTGGGGTTTAACTGTAGTTTTGCAGAGGAGCAAATTGGTCCAATAACTGGAAAAAAAAAAAAAGCAGATTCTCGTATTAACCTCTTAGGAAAAGTGTCAAAGTACAAACTTATCCAAAAAGTTTCAATAAATGTTCATGTACACAAAAGATTAAGGAATTCTATAACAAATACACAGAACCAAATTTTTTATTAGCTTGTTCTGAACATTCTGATGACTAACGCATTTATTTCAGTAGGATTTACACCACTGAATTCCGTTAATTTCATATATTATTAAAAATGTAAAATACAGCATGTGTCAACAGTAAAAAGATAACACTTAAGAAATTAGCTTCATCCAGCAATGCTGAGACAAATGTAATTTTTATTCCCTTTTCGTGCGGAAAAAAAGACTGAAGAAGGTAGGTACTAAACAAAAATTAGGAAAAATACCAGTCACTCCTTAAATACAAACAGTTTCCAAAAGAGAGACTTAATTTAGTTTCAAAGTGTCTATGAAAGATATAAGTAAGAATTGTACCTCATATTACAACACCTGATCCTTCCTTTACATCTTCACACCAACATTCACTACCCTTTCTCACCCACCTCTCACTCTCTTCATACCACACACCTTTTCTGCACATTCCACCATGAAACTTAAAAAAAAAATGTCATTCCTCTTCCACATCACCCATCTAACACTCTCACTGAATTCTACTCATCTACAATCATCTACTGGTATTTTTCATTTTCTCCTTTTTGTTCAACTCATAACTCTCTATCTTTGCCTCCACCATCATTCTTCTAGTCTTTGTCCAGCTTGTACCAACCGTCAGCTTTCCCTCCACAATGAAGTGGTCAGACATTCCTCTCCCTTCCCCTCTCAATACTCTCACATCCAACAACCATCCTATTATGTTTCTTGACACAACCACATAGTCCATCATTGCTTCATTCACGACTCTTCCATTGTCTTGTTTCATCCATGTACATTTGTGAATATCCTTCTTGAAAAAAGTATTTCCAACCACAAACTCTCTTTACACACATATACTTACCATTCTCCATTTTAATTTTTCCCAGACACACAATGCCTACCAATTACCTCATCACCAACACAAGCATTTCAATCTCCTAACAACACAATACTCACATTCGATCCCAATAATACCAAAAACTTCCCTTTCTGTTTCATCCCTCTCACTACCAGGAGCATATGCAGATTTAAACAGTTTCACTACTAGACTCTCTAATAAGGCCAAACCTTCCCTTGCTCTCCCTCTCATCCAACTTGACATCCTTCCACTCATACATCCAAACTTTCATTCATCCTTACCTTTCAGTTTAGTTTCACTCAAAGCTAACATGTCAAACTGCCTCCCCCCCAAACATTTTTTTCAATTAACCTCACATATACTACATTCACAGACATACAGAGACCCTATTTTAATTGTTCGTGGAGACATTATTATCCCCTCCCCTTCTGTACTTTGTCTCTTCATAGATTATACAGAAGAAGGGCTATCCAAGCTCCTTACTCCATCTCTTTTTGTCATCTTTTACAAACTTCACGGAATAGTGCTAGAATTCTTGCAGCCCCACCACAGGGTATAGACATATAAATAATGCCAGAATGAAATAAGAGTGAGGTAGAGGCAGTGGGTGGATTGCTAGAAAGCAATCCTTAATGAAATGGAGGATTAGTGCATGCAAGGAGAAAGTGTAAGGACATGAATAAATGGAAATTCTTCTGCCGTGACCATCCTCTAAGGGATTCTTTGGAATAGGCATCAGATAGAATGATTGAAAGATAAATACTCATCAACATACAGCTTTTAGTTTCTCTGAAATACTACCTCCATCATAAGTACTTTTGCTCATGCACCAATTCTACTTATAGTTTCACATGCAGGCAAGAAAAAAGTATTACTTTTACTTACTGTAACTCATCCCCTGAGGTATATAGTCTTGTGAAGTTATGAGTTCTTTAAGGCACTTGATCATTTCACCTTTGTCATGGCCATTCTGGGCAATTAACTTACAATCTGCATTCCAGTAAATGCCGAGGCAATCAAGTGTGTTCAGCTTCAGAGAGAAAAAAGTAATGATATTTATCATATAAATACACTAAGGTCATGTTGTTTGTTATACAAATATTAAACCGTCATATCATTTGCAATATGAATACTGATTAGTAATTATTTCTTGCTTTACAGATGCTGGTTTCAAATCAAATAAACTCATAGCAAAAAGGAGAAAATAATGGGAGCAACTGGGTGAAACACATTAAATTTTTTGAAACAGAAGGTAAAATCAAAGTAGGTAGACAGAAGGCAAAGAATGAGATCCAGAGAAGGCACATAACAATTAGAAGGCCTGCTTCACATTGAAACAACTTGACAAGGTGCCAACATGTGATCTACACTAATCCCATGTATGCACAGAATCTGTCATTCAAAATGATAATGATGACTATGTCTGACCACATCTAGGGAAAAGTTTGCACAACATACACATAATTGCCAATCCTGATCTTTTCATCCGGTTGTAAGAGGATATAAGAATGCTGTCAGGCCTTCAGTGAAATGAGCTACAAAGGCAAATCATAAATCAATTAACAACTCACATTTTGCACAACCATCCATACCTGTCTAGTTATGATACAATAGACAAAATGTGGCCCAGCATAAAGAGAGAGAGAGAGAGAGAGAGAGAGAGAGAGAGAGAGAGAGAGAGAGAGAGAGAGAGAGAGAGAGAGAGAGAGAGAGAGAGAGAGAGAGAGAGAGTTCCCTCGTCATATCTTTTCTTTCTGTACTGAAAGGACCATAGCAAGCTACCTCCTTGAAGCATGAGGCAAATTACTGTGCAATTAAACACTTAAGCTAAGCACAACTTTAATTAAATCGTTGGGAACATCAAGCTGAATATCAGCATCATCATCAGCCTCTTTAAGTCTGTTGCAGGACAAAGCCTTCTCCACTTCACTATCAGCTGCCTATCTATTCCAGGTTACTCCAACAAAACTTCCTATCTTATCTCTCCATCTAGTTTTTTGTTTGTCCTGCCTTCTTTTACCATACCTGGGTTGACATTCTGTTACTCTAACAGTCCATTTATTATCTCTTTGTCGCATGACATGTTCTGACCGTGTACACCATTTAATATTAATTGCGGTCAAGTCAAGGTGTCTTCAATTTTGATCTGCTTCCTAATACATGAGGCAATCTTCCTATCTCTCCATATTATGCCAAGCATTATTCTCTCCATTCCCGTTTGGGCACTTAGTAGTTTTTGTTCCAGGGCTTTCGTAAGAATCCGGGTTTCTGATCCATGTGTTAAAACATGTAGAATGCATTGATTATATAGTTTTGTCTTCAGTGATAGTGGGAGATTACTCTACAAAACACTGTGTTGTCTACTGAAAAAATAAGCCTAATACAAATACACATTAAATTCCCAAAAAGTTTAAGGTATGTATTAATAAGTTGTTCCAAATAAATACTTGCCTTGTATACCAGTTTACTTGCATCCAGACGTGGAATCCAATCTGCACCTGTGCTCTGCATAGTTAGATTGGACAGTGTGATCCCAGCAGCAAACTGGGAATTCTGACAGCTCAGGGCATCTTCATATCTGAAATAGTGATTATACGTTTGCTGGTAAAGATTTGCAGTAACTACGCTGTCTAGTTTTTATTAAAAATATCTTTTTCTGTTAAATTTGTTTTGAATGAATCTGAGATTTGTTTATTTTGCAAATTTGTAGGTACTGGACATGGTGTGTGTGTATATATACATAAACAATGTATACACAATATATATATATATATATATATATATATATATATATATATATATATATATATATATATATATATTATAATTATTATTATTTGTTAATCTCATGTAAGACTTATATGTAAGTACACCATCAATTGATTGTGTTTGTAAACACAACAATATGCCACATGGACAAGTACAAATATACATAGATACTATTAGTCATCTGCACACATGAGTGATATATTTGTCACATAAATATGCCGTGCTTGTGTCCATTCCACTTTTATGTTCTCATTGCATTTTTTAACATTGCCTGGTCTTACATAGTAATAAACTTACTACACACATACATGCACACACCAGAGCTACATGCCTTTTTTCGCCCTCTATGTTATTTCCATCGAATTTGTTTTAGTAAAGATTTATTAAAAATGAACTGTGGCATACACGACACATTTGTTACATTGCTTAGAACTACACTTGAAAATTATTCATGACCACTTGTGCTTTACATCTTCATATTTTTTTTTTTTTATATCTTGGCCTATAGCACCTGTAGAGTATCTACTGCATGGCTCTGATGCTGTAGGAATTTTTGAGAGCCATGATGGTGGTAGTTGACCCTCGCCCGTTAGTGGTGCAGACAGTATTTTTTAAGTGACGCCTGTGGAGGTTCATGCAGCCCCCTGAAGTCCCCAATGCACTCGCAGTAGAAGACAGGGTTGAGTAGCAGCATGTGGGTTTTATGGCCACTTGACAATAGCTTGAAAAATGGACAGATTTTGGCGGGATTCAAACTCAGGAGCTCACCACTTCCGTGCTCTGACCACTTGGCCACCACCTACATTTTCAAGTTCTCTGCCACACATTGATGTTGCTATCATAAATTTTTGTGTTTTGCATGACTCCATTATGTCAGGTGTACGCTTTCCATAAGTTATTTGACTTATAACTTTCAAAATGGAGACACTAAAACACACACACACACACACACTTACATTTTGGTAAATACAACTAGGCAAATACATACACTGAAAGAAGAGGTGATAATGGCAAGGAATGTACAACAACTAAAGGAAAAACTGTATAAACATAGATACGGAGACATGACCACATGAGTGTAGCTTAGTCCTATATACTACAACTAGATAAGCACACACACAAAACTATGTAAATACAACTAGATAAATACACACACGAGCAGCAATATCTTACACATAATATGAGGTTAATAGCAATAATAATTATAGCTTACCTGATATGAATGTCTTTGATGAAAATCTGAATGTTGCGAATAACCTGAGAACACAGCTTCTCAAAGAATCCATCTTGAGATGCTGATTGGTCCCCTGAAGGAGAAATAATTCACTGTTATTTACTTCATTTCACAATAATTATATGTCATTACTAAATAATTGCTATTAACAGCAACACTCCACGTATTAAAGACTACTTATAAAAACTCATCCTCAGTAAATTCACTATTCTTTATATCAAACACTGCTGATCCAAACTCGGTAAAGTTAATGTCAAAAGTTATTGAATAAAATTAATTGTAATCACTTAAATACCACTGTTACTAAATGGCCCTGATAAGTGAGATGCATGTGTATGAGACTGATAATGAACACATGTTGAATTACACACTGAATACTGAGTGTTACCAACACACATGTTTTCAGTCTGCTATTTCCAACCATCTACCAGTTGTACAAAATGATAGATAATTATTATATGATACTGATGCTCAGAAAGACTTCTTTATTAAATTTCCTTATACTCAATGTGTGTGTGTGTGTGTGTTGTTATTCCTATCTGTTTACAATTATGAATATGTGCCTTATTAGATTTAGTGTGCAATGAATATTTCCCTATTCCTACCTTTCCAACTGCCCACACAATGTTAGATCCCTTCCATTCATGTGTTTCTATACCTTACCATATCTTTGGATGCATTACAAGTGCACACTTTTCATTTCCTCATCCCTTGTCTTCTCCATCCACTCTACACCACACCACTCCTCCTTCCATCCCCTCCACTAATGCCATTCTTTTTAATACGCTCAGAATGGCTCAGATCATTTACATTGATTGATCCTACTCTTACACATGCTTTATCTCTCTCAAGGCAAGGTGGAGGCCCCTCTCTACCCATAGCCATTTTTGTCCTTCTCACTATGGAGCCAGTGGCAACTGACAAAGCTAACGCAGTGCTCTACGGCAGGTAGTCTTAAGGGAACCCTCTTGGAGTGGACGAAAGACTTCTTGAGTGACAAACAGGTGAGAACAGTTATAAGAGACGAGATGTAGAGGTGGAGGAAAATGACCAGTGGAGTCCCACAGAGATCAGTGCTGGCACCCATAATATTCCTGATTCATATAAATGGCATGTTAGAGGGAGTAAGCAGTTGTATAAGTATGTTTGACGATAATGCAAAGATAATGAGGAGGATAAAAAATAAAGATTGTATTAATGACAAGGAAGGAAGAAATTAGCTACAGATAAAGTCCTACATATACTCTACAGCAAAATCATATGTTATAAATGCTATAGTTTCTCAGCCAATACTGAATTTTGTAAGATTCCTTTCAATTTGATATTGAAGCAGAAAAGGGCAGGCAAGTCTGGTGAAACTGGCTTCCAAGTGTCACATTAGTACCCAAAAGGTGTAACTTTAGGAGACCATCACGGACACTGATATGCATGCATAGTAGTGCTTTAAGTGTTTAATAGGAAGGAACTAAGAATTGAGTGTTTAGAATTTAGACATAACTATAACATATACACACCTTTTCCCATTTCCTCCTGTTTAAGTCTGGCATCCTCCACTCGTTGCAGGGCAGCCATCTTACTCTCATGGAGCAGTTTCTCTTCCTTCTGTGCATCATACTGAATGGAGGTATTGGGCACCACCACCACAAACACATTCTCCACGGTTGCTTCCCAACGCTCATTGAACAAGTTCTTCCATGGGATCTTGAGTTTTAAGTATCCTGTAATGTGAATAATAATTACTGTTGCACATGAAATAATTTGTACAATTCAATTTGGCTACTTTTTAAGATCTGAGATATACACAAGGCTGTACCAATAAGAGGATTAGCTACATAATGAGAATCACTTACCGATGTGCCCACAAACCAGGCGGACTGGAAGATCAAGCTCATCAAGAGCACTTTCCTTCACATCCAAGTCCCGAAGTTCAACATCACCTTGAAAGTCATGCCATAAATATAAATATCAAATTCATCAAGCTTTTGATTTTCCAAAATTCACAATAAAAATATCATATCTTGAAAATGTTCAAACAACATGACTCAGAGGTCTGATAACAAGGCCCTAACATGTGATTGTATTCTTTAAGTGTCAACCCAATGCATACAAGCAGTGTCCACAAGTGTAGGATCAAGAATACATAATACCTATATACACTCAACTTTCACTTACATTTATATCCCAACATATTTCTAGTTTTTTCCTATTTCCTTTATTTGTTTGTTTTAACAAACTTAATTTAGGTATCATTCTACATCTTCACCAGAATGCTCCGGAGAATTCAGGATTATATTAATACATTACCTGATGAATTCTGAAAAGGTTTTCTTAATTACATTTCTGTCACAAATTGCTAGTTTGTGAGATATTCAATGTTTTCTATGAGACCTTCTCTTCAAAAATAAGATAAAGTTTAGTTTGGTTTGAACCAGAATGTTATTTGTCAATGTAGGTTAAGGTTTGGTTATGTTGATTTAGAAGCCATCAAATGTTTTTCGACTAAAGTCGATGGTTGGACAAGGTGCAGATGTCTTTTTTTTCTTGTACCCATATGCCATTATGGTGAAGATGTAAAAATTTACCTTAAAACTTTCTTTTTTAAAGCTAACATTATCTATCTTAAGACTGACATGGTACATCTTGGCCATTCCATCAACTTGTCCTATCCCATACATGTCTTTCATCCTCCTAGATGCCTTGTCTTTGGCATATAAATTATATTTTCCCTCAACTATTCCTTTCATGACAAAACTATTTTATCATCACATGATCAGTAATCTCCAGTGTGCAATATCTGTATCTGCACACAAATAATTTCCTCTATTCATCCTGAGTATCCACATTTCATTTTTTTCCTCTTTCTTCCTTGCGGCTTTTTAAAGCCAAATTCTGTAGTAAATATTTTCTGAAAATTCTTGTTTAGTACTTCACTCATTTCCTTGGGATCCTCATATACTTCCTTATTCCCCTTCAAATGAGCTATATTTTCTTATGTTTAATTTTCCTATTAGTAATATATTAAAAATCTCTCACTTTTATGAATTCTACAACTAAATACCTAAATTCTGTAACAGAAGAAAGGTACTGGGACTCACACAATAATGATTGTTACCAAGAATGCTACAGAAACTTATCTATCATTCTTTAATCACTACCGCCATCAAAATTATAACATCAGTACTGTAGATGAGAAATAAACTGATCACCTGTACTTATCAAATTTTGAAAAGGTAGGTGAAAAACAAATCAGTAAGGCAGATATTTCTCTCAACCATGTAAACATATGGATAGCTATTCATAAAGCTAGAAGAGAAGACAAAATAGACTAGATGGATGACCAATGTGCCAAAAAATGGGGGAAAATCTTAAGAACAAGGCCTTTATGCCGAGCTGACCCAAATGTTGCCTCTACCTACTATACTTACTGTCTTTAATGCCTGTGAACATTTTAATGAGTCCCTATCACCCACACGGCCGATATTAAATTGCAGGTACCTATGAAAAATAAGTCCCTCAAGATGTATAATAGAAGACATATCATGTGTTTACTGTGCTCAGATTTGGTTAGATTAAGTTATGAAAGGTTAAACAAATTTTTCTAGAAATCGAAAATGAAGTGTGGAAGGGGTTTGTTGGCTGGCCTAAGGCTTCAAAGGTTAGGTTAGGTTAAAAAAAAAAAGTTAAATTAAATTCTTAGGTTTTTGGTTTGGAAAGGTTAATTATTTTTTTAAAAATAAGTATTTCCCTAGTTAAAGGGATATTTTCTTTGGGTTGGGCAATTTTCCTAGTCTGAAGGACTTTTTTGGGAGGGGAATTTTTCCCTTATATGTGTACTTCTCACCCCCTCACCTCCCCCCAAAAAAGCTTCCCAACAGGTCCCCAAGCTTCTCTGCAATAGGAAGAATAAGAAGATACCCGAATTATCTTTATAAAAAAGAAGGGTATTATTTTATATCTTCACCTGAATGCTCTAGAGAATTCAGGGTTATATTTTTGCATTACCTGATGCATTTTGAGAAGGTTTTCTTAATTACATTTCTGTCGCAAATTCTTAGTTTGTGAGACATTCAATGTTTTCTGTGAGACCTTCTCTTCGAAAAATAAAGTTTAGTTTGGTTTAAACAAAGTTCTGTTATTTGTCAATATAAGGTTTGCTCAGGTTATGTTAGGTTAAGTATAGAAGATATCAAATGTTCTCTATGACCAAAAGTAGGGAATTGGATGAGGTGCAGAGGCAAGACGCAGACGTAAAGACACCATTATGGTGAAGATGTAAACTTTTACCAAAAGAAGAAGAAAAAAAAACTCATTGGAGCTTAAAATAGGGCTCGGCACTCTTTAAATTAAAATTTACACAGATGTGTTAGTCAGTGTGCGTGCATACTGACACATGCTGGGTCACAGCAGACCACCTTCTGGCATCCATTACCCATAATGCCCAAAATCTAACTCTTCCTTGGGTAATATGTCTAAGGAAAACTTTACTTCATAGCCGTTTACATGGACAGGACACTTCAGTAAGTTAGATTTCCGGTGATGACAGACGAAACACTGATGTCTAGGGTGTGTGACACTGGCTGACCTCCTCTTCTTTGGTATCAGGAAGCATCATGCATCACACACAAAACAATGCAACACTCAGATAATGTTATCAGGACGCAAATGACACTAGTATCTAAATCATTAGAGCCTGACAAGTCACTGGGACACTACACACAAACACATAAATCACCTCTATTATTGATTGACACGTGTAAACATGGACACCCAACATTAGATTTAATAAATAGACATTGATTGATTATGGCACATATCCTATTGCAAGTGTCCAGACTGTGTGCAGGACAAGACAAGTCAGCTGACTCATGACTCACCTCCCCACACGCCTATCTTCAGCTGGGAGCCATCAAGGTTCTTGATGTATTTCCCCAAAAACTTGTTCAGGACATCCGAGACTATTTTCGCAAACATCTTGAATCAAGCCTGCCGTCAAATCAATGTGCCATATTGAATGTAAGTAGGATCACACGGGCGACAACGGTAGCAACTACGTCTTCCACCTCACTGTGTACGAAACGACTGACAGTCACACGGTGTGTGTGTCAGTGTGTTTATCGCAACCGCAGTCTGCCGCAGCAGTCATCACATCACATGACATAATTTCATCAAAGATATTACTGAAATAGCTTTCAATACTATTGGAAAGCATTATAGGTCATTTTAAAATATTAATTTACGATGAACAGATATAAGCTCCAACTTGACGAAAATAGTAGCACCGATGATAAGGCGCAATTTCCATGATTGTCAAGAATCACGTCAACTGTGACATCAAGTTCTAGATCAAAATCAAGATAACCACGAATTATCGTATAATGTTACATTGGAATAATAAAATTTTAATACACTGATATTCCGTATCCTATAAAGAGTCCTAGTACTTGGTGATTATTCACTGGTAATTTCTTAGCATCAACATTATTGAGACCATAGTAGAAGCTGAAGGCGGAACACTTTTAGTGACAGAATATCGATTCAGCTCCTCAGATCACACTACATAAAGCCAAAAATGAGAACATAAGAACATCAGAAATGAGGAGACTGCAAGAGGCCAGTTAATGACCTACACGAGGCAGTTCCTTGTCCCCCATCCTTGGAATAATCCAATATTTAGCCATCCCACCTGTCATCCCTATCCATACTCTCATCCAACCGTCTTTTAAAGCTACCTACTGACTCAGCACTCATTTCAGTATGGGTTGCATATTGAAACTAATGCAGGTACTATATATATGTACGCCCAACTTATTAGGATACTGATTTAAAGCACATATATGTCTTTTATAAAAAAAATATATCACTTGTAACATGCGTATGTTGCAAGAGGCGTATCCTTCAGTACATAAACGTGGTCCCTCGTTCTGGGTGACAAGCCTATATGTATCATGTAGGCTTGCAATTTTCACTTTCCCTAGGTTTCTCCAATTGATATTCAACTTGTGAAGTGGGAAGGACGAATAACTGACTTGTTCGGAGCATGACCACGCCCTGTCCATCCTTACCATGATGGCCCACCAGTCTAGCGCACACCCATCCACCATACGTGTTACATATCATATGTGTTACATATTCTATAATTTCTACATATAAAATCGTATTGGTAATGATATCAACGCAACGTAGCCTGCACATGTAGTACACATCCTGTGGTATGGTGGGTGGCGATTGTTTTTCTGCCAAACAGCAGATCCGTCTATTGTGAAGCATATACTACTATGTGTGTATGGTTTCTTGATTTTATATTTCATATAAACTTTCAAGATTTAAAAAATTTGCTATAGAGTATTGTCCGTCAAATGGATTAATAAAAGTTTATAAGAATCAATAAAAAAAGGTTAATTCATACCTCTGTAAAATTGCATATTTACGTATTCTATCATTACATCCTCTTAAAAAGAACCTCACAAACATTTATTGAATTTATATAAACCAAGATAAAACCAGATAAACCAATCAAATATTTTCACGGTTGAGCAATCGACCCAGGAACTAAAGAGTGTGGCAGGATGGCACCCTAGAAACAACAACCACCACGAAACTAGATGCAACTACTCCACTTACTCAAATACACAATTTTGTCTTTACTCAGTAGAGTGGTCAAACGTTTCTCCTTCAGTATTACGTATTCAGTAATTTAATTGATGTATTTTTTTTATTGTGAGCAAAAATACAAACTTACATCTAAATTCACCATACACCTGTTGCATGACGTCTGAATCAAACGCAGTCTGTGCAGCAGTTACGTGGATGTGATCAATGCAAGGAGCAGCTGCTTAACAATCCATCCTCATTTGTAGCGCATTTTCGCGACACCATTTGTAACAGTATTGACGGATCATACACATGGACAGCTGCTTTCAGGTTTGCTAAAACAGCTCCAGACTTTTCCATCCCATCCGTAGTTCCTATGAGCTTGGAGCATCAAGTGGGCGGTCCTCCAAGTAGAAGTAAAGATGACACAGTAAAGATTACTTAAAATGTATGCAATACTGAAGCTTCTCTTGCAGCGGACTGTAGTTTTGGAGACGGGACAGTACGAACTTAGCTCCTTTCCTTATGTTACAACCGGGTAAACACACACACACACACACACACACACACACACACACACACACACACACACACACACACACACACACACACACACACACACACACACACACACACACACACACACACACACTCTCTCTCTCTCTCTCTCTCTCTCTCTCTCTCTCTCTCTCTCTCTCTCTCTCTCTCTCTCTCTCTCTCTCTCTCTCTCTCTCTCTCTCTCTCATACACACTAACACACTCACACACTACAGGATATGGGATTCCCAGCCTTCTGCTCCTGCTGGGATAACAATGACACACACTCTCGGCTTACTCCCGTACCTATTTCCTACTAGGTGAGCTAAGTTACAACGTTTAGAAGACAAACCCATGTTGTACTCACCTCGGAATTTTTCTTCTTTTTTTTCTTCTTCTTATCATTATTTTCATAATTATTATTAACATTGTTGTTATTATTATCATTATTATTATTATTATTATTATTATTATTATTATTATTATTATTATTATTATTATTATTATTATTATTATTATTATTATTATTATTATTATTATTATTATTATTATTATTATTATTATTATTATTATTATAATTTTACTTTTTCTTCTTCTTCTTCTTCTTCATATTATTATTATTATTATTACTATTATCATTATTATTATCATCATAAATACCATTGTTAATGGCCTTAATACTCTCAAAAAAGTGTAATGTCTTATATTTAGGTTTTGGAACTCTAATGAATAAAATTATATCAATATACGGAACGAATTTCTTCGTCTTTGCTTTGAAAAAAAAGAAAATAAACGAATTGGACATTATGAGGCGCTGTGCTATAGACTGCACTTTTTTCTTGATCTACGTTTATTAAACTTTTATTTCCTTCAGCAATGTAGTATAGCAAAAAACATGTTTCTATTAGTCTTGATAAGAATCACGTTCATAGATGAATAGGAAAGATTAACGTTACAGTTGTGACAAAGGAATAGTTTAAAGATGTTAACAGGTGAGGAAGGAGCTAAAGGCAAAACAGATATATTATACTTTTATTCAAACAATTGATTTATTCCAAAGTATAAACCATGAAAAAATACCTTTAATTAAAATATTGATATTATTTTCGTTGCGTGTGTGTATGTGTGTATGTGTGTATGTGTGTGTGTGTGTATTTACCTAGATGTAATATATAGGAAAAGAGCTATGCTCGTACAGTCCCGTGTTTGTGTGTGTGTGTGTGTGTGTGTGTGTGTGTGTGTGTGTGTTATTCCAAGTAGGTCAAACATTAAGTGGTATCGACAGTAAACTTACACTGATAAGTTTATGTAGCAAACGTATGAAGAGGAAAGGCAAGGCCTGATAGCTAGTAAGGACAGTCATAGTTGGAGGCGAGGGTACAGCCGACACCTGGACTGAAGATGAGGGATCCGGTGCAAGTTTGCTCCGCCAGCTGGCCCTGGTAGCAGAAGTAGTACCTGGCGGTGGGAAAAGAAAGAGTAAATGAGGTGATCATAAAAGAAATACTAATAGATAATATTTCAATCTGGCGTTGAGTAAAGAAAGAAAACAGTCATTCATAAGATACATTGTTATTGAAAGAATCATACGCAATGTTACATCAGGTCTGGTATGGAAGGAGAATAAAGAAGAAGAAAACATCATCATACATATACTCTCAATGAGATGATGCTGAAATAACTACTACTCACGTCCTACAAACAGCCAAACTTATCTTAATCAACAAACTCTATAACTTCCATCCATCGAAAACCAGACACACGTATTCTCTCTCAAACGCTCTAAGTAATGACATGCACTGAACGGAGGGAGGGGAAGATAGTAGACAGTAGGTAGGGTGGATGGATACATCTTTCTACATTTCCATTAATTGACTTGCATTTAACAGGAATAACGGAGGTCCGTCAATTGAATCCGAACAAACTGAGGATAACATATGATGGAGCAAGATGACCCAGTGGTAAAGTAAATGAAATATCTCGGAATTACATTGTGAATCTATCCTTCTTGCTGGAAGTTTGCTGACATTCAACCTGTCCCTAAAAAGGATGACCACTCCAATCCTTCAAACTACCGCCCTATGCCTTTGATTTCCTGCCTTTCTAAAGCCTTTGAGTCTGTCCTGAATAAAAAATAATGAGGCATCTATCACTTCACAATCTTTTCTCTGATTGCCAGTATGGTTTTCTTAAAGGCCGATCTACTGGTGATCTTGCTTTTCTAACTGAATCTTGGTCATCCTCTTTTAGGGACTCTGGTGAAACTCTCGGTGTCAGCCTTGGCATATCGAAAGCCTTCAATAGAGCCTGGCATAAATCTTTAATTTCTAAACTAACCTACGGATTCTCTCTTTCTCTCTGTATCTTTATCTCCAGTTTCCTTTCTGACTGTTCTATTGCTGCTGTAGTGGACGGTCATTGTTCTTCTCTTAAAACTATCAACAGTGGTGTTCCTCAGAGTTCTGTCCTATCACCCACTCTCTTTCTATTATTAATCAATAATCTCCTAAATCTGACTCAATGCCCTATCCACTCCTATGCTGATGACATCACCTTGCATTTGTCAACGTCATACAACAGACGCCCAACCCAACAAGAATTAAATTACTCAAGGCGAGATGCTATAGGACGCTTAACTTCTGATATTTCACTAGTTTCTGATTGGGACAGAGCAAACCTGTTTCTGTTCAATGCCTCAAAAACTCATTTCTACAACTATCTACTCGATATAACCTTCCAGATAACTATCCCCTCCTCTTCAATGACACTCAACTTCCCCTCTCCTCCACATTAAACACACTCGGTCTATCCTTTACTAAAAATATAAACTGGCAATTTCATATATCTACTCTTGCTAAATCAGCTTCCAAGAAGTTAGGTGTCCTATGGCGCCTGCGTCCAATTTTTTCTCCCTCCCAGCTGCTTGCTCTGTACAGGGGACATATCTGTCCATGTATGGAGTATGGCTCTCATGTGTGGGGGATGGGGTGTTCAACTCAACAGCTATACTAAACAGGGTGAAGTCTAAAGTTTTTCATCTTAATAACTCTCCTCCTCTAACTGACGGTCTTGATTTTTAAGCCACAGACGCAATGTTTCATCCTTATCTCTTTTCTACCGCTATTTTCATGCTGACTGCTCTTCTGAACTTGCTAACTGCATGCCTCCATTCCTCCCGCGGCCTCGCTGCATAAGGCTTTCTACTTCTCATCCATATTCTATCCATCTTTCTAATGCAAGAGTTAAACAGTATCTTCACTCTTTTATCCCATATATTGGTAGACTCTGAAACTCTCTTTCTTTGTCTATTTTTCCACCTGCCTATGACTTGAATTCTTTTAAAAGAGGAGTGTCAAGACACCTCTCACGCTAAATTGGAAAAAAGAAGAAGCATGTGTGCACATAGTGAGGCAGTGTTCATGTGACACCTGTGTGTGTATGTGTGTGTGTGTGTGTGTGTGTGTGTGTGTGTGTGTGTGTGTGTGTGTGTGTGTGTGTGTGTGTGTGTGTGTGTGTGTGTGTGTGTGTGTGTAATTCACCATTGTCTGAGGATCACGCGCTGGACTCGTGATCGTCAGCCATTACCCTCCCCGAAAGAGCTCAGGGCTCATAGAGACGGATCTATGGGTAAGGCTGAGACCTCTCACATCACACACACCCATCCCTTGCTCACGAGGGCAGTAACCGCTCCCTGTGAAAAATCCTTAGCGACCTGAACAGGGTTCGAACTCACGCCTTGCTGGAAGTTATGTGGTCATGTGTGTGTGTGGTTTGGGTGTGGCTCTGTGATCCAGTGGGGTCGTAAGCAAAAGGTTGTCAGTCAGCTTCTTGGGGAGAGGGGTAGCGCTCTCCTGCTAACTCTAGCAGAGCTATATGGCTTGTAGTTACCTAGTTCGGGGTGAATATTTAATCAACATTTATTTGAATTGTACGTGTTATTCACCATTGTCTAGCGGATCACGCGCTGGACTCGTGATGGTCAGCCATTACTTCCCGGAGAGAGCTTGCATCTGATTATAATCCGATCTATGAGTGAGGTTTTGAACTTTCACACACCACACACGATCCTCTTGCCCAAGATGGAGGACAGTAACTGCTTGGTCATCAGTAAAATGTTGCACTTTGAGCGAGGCGAGAACTTGAGCCTGCCGAGTGATAGGCTAAGACGTTACCATTAAGCTGTCAAGTAGTGTGTGTGTGTGTGTGTGTGTGTGTGTGTGTGTGTGTGTGTGTGTGTGTGTGTGTGTGTGTGTGTGTGTGTGTGTGTGTGTGTGTGAGAGAGAGAGAGAGAGAGAGAGAGAGAGAGAGAGAGAGAGAGAGAGAGAGAGAGAGAGAGAGAGAGAGAGAGAGAGAGAGAGAGAGAGAGGGGGGGGGGGGGGCGGGTGGCATGGAACATTATAGTGTTACAAGAGCACATGCTGATGTCCTTGTTTTAAATCAATAACTGGATCAAAAGCTTGGAACTAATGAGAAGAAAATAAATCTGCAGAGCAAGTTTTGTTACGAGGTCAAAGAGAGCCGGAAAGAATAACGTCACCTATGGTCATGCCAAGGATGCGGCGAGACACGACTTAAAATTAAGAAAGTAAAGAGAGTCAGCATAAAAAGAAACAACCTTCGGCCAGGTCATGCACTTGGATAATCATAACAACAGATGGAAAGACGAGAATAAAAAGTTTAAACAGAATAAAACAAAATGTGAAGCCAAACAAAATAAATCATTTACAACGTAGATAAGTATATTTTGGAAGATCTAACATCCCCGCGGACGGCTATAGTCAAATCAGCCTTACTTGAGCTCTCGGGTGTGGCTAGTCTGGTACCGCGGTGTTGTAAAATTACCAAAAAAATACGTATTTACTTTTATAGTTAACGTAACAGCTAACACTATGAGAGGTCATCATCGGCTTGTTATCGATGAACGTGACAGAAATGCAGGAATCCCACAAGGTAGGCTGGTTTAACTATAGCCATATCTGAGGTTCAAGATATGGTGGTTTGATTAT
>JAXIVD010001745.1:0-12500 GCA_036785275.1 Cancer borealis
ATAACGTAGCATAAAACAAACAATAAAACAGATGAATAGCTATGAGGTTACTTTTTAATTTTAGGAAACTGTGAACCTAGGTTTTTCTATTTAGCAATTACAACTGAATGGCACATTTAACATGGCGAGCTCTTCTTCCCAAGCCCTCTTACCTGCCTTAATCCCTCAAATCCAGTCACACAAAGCTTTGTCTGAAATTATTTTCTTTCCAGAATGAATCTTTGATAGTGTTTTAGGAAACATCTTAACTGAACAGGGCACTCTGTAATTGTGGGGTTACAAAAGTTGAAGTTCGTTTGGCAGTGTCTGCCAGCCCATCTACTTTTCAATTCACCAAAAAGAAGTAAGTTATTTAACTGATTCTGATAGTCAAATGTATTAATTTATATAAATCGAGTAAATATTAATAGTATATGGACTACTGAATGGTTCTGTATTTAAAGATACCCTAAAACGAGCTCAGGATGCGAGAAGTAGAGGTGATTGCTGGGTACCACTTTTTTGTAGAAAACATTTTGGAGAATATAAGCATTACTTGAAGCAACTGTACATAAAGTATGCATATATATTTATATAAATGTATGTAAATATACAAAATCAACAAACTTACCAATATATTGCTATCATTAAGTGTTTAAACATTATGAATTTTGAAATTCTAATGTCAATATTAAAATGTGAGATCTTAAGTACATAACAAATCAAGCATTGATAAAACATATAATTTAACTGTACTTAAATATGACAAGATTTACAGGCTACTTTAATATCCGATTCTGAAAAGACAATCTTGTTTATTATCAATGAGGTGAAAACAAAATGTCTATTATCACCATATAGTTATAATATACATTTAATTATTATCAATGTATGGTGATAGTGAACACAGACAAACAGTAATCCATATTTGATGGAGACCTACAGTAGTAGGAGATGCCAGGAACACCACCTCACACCACCACCTCAGACAACAGTAGCCAAGAGACCGCCATGTCATACAACATTAACGAGTAGGGCACCACATAACTTGCAACCATAGCCTGGAGACCACCATCTCATACAACAGTAACCACGACGCCACCACCTTATACAACAGTAACCACGAGGCCACCACCTCATACAACAGTAACCACGAGGCCACCACCTCATACAACAGTAGTCAAGAGGTCACCCTCTCACATAACTGCAGCTAAGTACTTGCCTGGGTTACCGAAGCCATTTTCTGGTGTTTGTGCCCTGTGAAAGGACAGGGTTTTGCTGTGATGGTTTGCTTACCGGTGTTTCTCTTCTTTCTAACCACTGATAAGTGGTACCATGATGTAAATGCTAACCACAAAACCATAGTCCTCAAGGTTAAGGATCACCTCAACAGGAGAGACACACAAACACTCTGCAGTCACCACACACCCACAACAACCACTACACTACTTGGCACACCACCTTCACACACTAAGAAACATAAAAACAACACCTAGCACACATGATCACACACGAATTTTATCATCACTACCACCTTGTCCTCTCCACACCAACCTCCCACCACTCTATTCAGTCACTCAAGAACAACATCTAGTTGATTGCATGGCCCCCATACATCTACCCTTCCGAATCCTCCTTTTCCCATGAGAACAGAGTCCACCTGGCCAGACTGCGGTGTGAACACCATCCAGCTCTTTTGAGCTATCAGAAGAGACTGGATGGGTCCATTGCAGATGCCTGTCCAGAATGCAACAAATCATCTCACTTAATCAAATATATTACAGAAGATTACACAACAAATAATTACACATACAGCACAATATACACTCCATGAGGGCACCCAGTCCAGGCCGTGACCTATTATATCTCAGGAGAGGTTGTTTGGTCAGGCAGTCTGAGGAAAAAAAAATAATTGCAGCCAGGAGGCCCTCATTTCACACAACAGTATCCAGGAGGCACCCACCTCACACAAGTAACCAGGAGGCACCCACCTCACACAACAGTATCCAGAAGGCACCCACCTCACACAACAGTATCCAGGAGGCACCCACCTCACACAACAGTATCCAGGAGGCACCCACCTCACACAACAATATCCAGGAGGCACTCACCTCACACAACAGTATCCAGGAGGCACCCACCTCACACAACAGTATCCAGGAGGCACCCACCTCACACAACAGTATTCAGGAGGCACCCACCTCACACAACAGTATCCAGGAGACATCCACCTCACACAACAGTATCCAGGAGGCACCCACCTCACACAACAGTATCCAGGAGGCACCCACCTCACACAACAGTATCCAGGAGGCACCCACCTCACACAACAGTATCCAGGAGGCACCCACCTCACACAACAGTATCCAGGAGGCACCCACCTCACACAACAGTATCCAGGAGGCACCCACCTCACACAACAGTATCCAGGAGGCACCCACCTCACACAACAGTATCCAGGAGGCACCCACCTCACACAACAGTATTCAGGAGGCACCCACCTCACACAACAGTATCCAGGAGGCACCCACCTCACACAACAGTATCCAGGAGGCACCCACCTAACACAACAGTATCCAGGAGGCACCCACCTCACACAACAGTATCCAGGAGGCACCCACCTCACACAACAGTATCCAGGAGGCACCCACCTCACACAACAGTATCCAGGAGGCACCCACCTCACACAACAGTATCCAGGAGACACCCACCTCACACAACAGTATCCAGGAGGCACCCACCTCACACAACAGTATCCAGGAGGCACCCACCTCACAACAGTATCCAGGAGGCACCCACCTCACACAACAGTATCCAGGAGGCACCCACCTCACACAACAGTATCCAGGAGGCACCCACCTCACACAACAGTATCCAGGAGGCACCCACCTCACACAACAGTATCCAGGAGGCACCCACCTCACACAACAGTATCCAGGAGGCACCCACCTCACACAACAGTATCCAGGAGCCACCCACCTCACACAACAGTATCCAGAAGGCACCCACCTCACACAACAGTATCCAGGAGGCACCCACCTCACACAACAGTATCCAGGAGGCACCCACCTCACACAACAGTATCCAGGAAACCAATACATAGTATTGACAAGGTCTCCACCTCACACAGCTGTAGCCAGGCCATCACCTCACACAACAGGCGGTATATTACCAAACTGCTTTGCAATGAGTGTCATCTGATCACTAGTCAATTTTAAAACATATCCAGTGGCTGTATATCAATCATGCAACAAATTTCAGTACCACGTTACCACA
Organism: Cancer borealis; assembly: GCA_036785275.1. Classification (NCBI taxonomy): domain Eukaryota; kingdom Metazoa; phylum Arthropoda; class Malacostraca; order Decapoda; family Cancridae; genus Cancer; species Cancer borealis. The sequence goes on from JAXIVD010001745.1 coordinate 3,256, forward strand.
AGACATCTTGAGCATGTTCAACAAGAACTTTTGAGGATTAATCATCATTAAAACCTTTGAGAAAAAACACTTACTGTACTTCTGGCCCGCTGAATCTCTCAAACAATAATGCCACTGATGCAGTCACCAATGAAAATGGAGAGGTTGAAGCATCACATTGGAAAACGGTGATGGCATAGTGTTTGATGTTTGAAAAGGCCAGGAACAATAACAACAGCATTTGCATTATCTTCCTTGACCTTCACCAAACCATGCCCATACCACTCTTCACTAGTGCTGCCTACTACCATCAAAAACTATATCTGTACAACCTCATAATCCATAGCCTAAAAACCACAACATATACATTGTACATGTGTAGTGAGGTAATGGGTTGAGCGCATGTATCCCTCGAGAAGCTAGCTGTTTGAAACACTGGGATAACAAGGAACACAGAAGGAAGAAGTTTCATTATTGCATCATTATGATATCATCTTCAGTAATAAATCGTGGACCAAACAAGAATATAAATTTATTATCTGTATTGCATACTCCAAACCACTTTGTTTCTTTCTTCTTCTTTTTTTTACATTAAAAGGGTACTGGCTAAGGGAAAACAAAAATACGTAGAAAATAAATCCCGCTTGTCGCCAGACCCTGTAAAGAGGAAAGTAGGAGAAAGAGAAGCAGGGGTCCAGGTCCAGTTAACATTAAAGGTGTCTTGGCACTCCTCTTTTGAAAGAGTTTAAGTCATAGACAGTTGGAAAAACGGACAAAGGAAGAGTTCCAGAGTTTGCCAGTGGACAGAATAGGGATGAGAAGTAGAAAGTCTTGTGTAGCGAGGCTGCGGGAGGGGGGGAGGCATATAGTTAGAAAGTTCAGAAGGCAGTCAGCATGAAAATAGTGGCAGAAAATAGATAAAGATGCAACATTACGGCAGTGACTTAAAGAATGAAGACAGTCAGTTAGAGGAGGAGAGTTGATGAGACGAAAAGCTTAAGACTCCACCCTATTTAATAGAGCTGTGTGAGTTGAGCGCCCCTAGACATGAGAACCATACTCCATATATGGGTGGATAAGGCCCCTGTCCAAAGCAAGCAGCATGGAGGGAGAAAAATGGACACAGATGCCATAGGACACCTAACTTCTTGGAAGCTGATTTAGCAAGAGTAGAGATATGAAACTGCCAGTTTAGATTTTTAGTAAAGGATAGACCGAGTGTATTTAATGTGGAGGAAAGAGGAAGTTGAGTGTCATTGACAAAGAGGGGATAGTTATCTGGAAAGTTATGTTGAGTAGATAGTTGTAGAAATTGAGATTTCACGTCACAATATTTAACTGACGTCACAGAGGTACCCAATGAGACGCTCTCCTACTAATCCACCATCAGTTCACATTCTACTTCCCCACAGTCAAGTCAACAACACGTCAGCTGCTTTGCTTCTCTTTCTCCTATACAGTCCTAAGTTGACTGTGGTTGAAAAATATCTGGATCTACAGATGCATTTACTGTCATATGTATTATTTACTATGCAGTTTGGAGCCGTGGGTTGGTTCCTACCGCCCTAGGAGACTACATATGGTGTTTATCTGACTTCGCTTCTCCCTGGTTGAAGTTTGCCTGGGAAGCTTTCTCCTATACAGTCCTAAGTTGACTGTGGGTGAAATATATCTGGATCTACGGATAAATTTACTGCCATATGTATTATTTACTATGCAGTTTGCAGCTGTGGGTTGGTTCCTACCACCCTAGGAGACAACATATGGTGTTTATCTGACCCTCTCTGTCTCTCTGGTTGCGCAGTTTAACGTCGCCACCCAGGCGTGAGGCGTCCCTCTTCTACATCCTCGAGTAGCAAGAAGCGTGGGAGCTTGGAGAAGGACGACTGAGATAAGTCTGCTAAGAGGAGTCGGTCTTTGGTAGATATTTCCACACTCCCTTCCCCAGCTTGCGCTTCTCCGCCTTCACGTCAGCTGAGCGCTCTCCCGTGCCTGGAGAGGGTGTTAGTAACTTGTATATCTGTGTCTATTACTGCTGCACTATTACGGTGACACTGCTGCACCATTACGATGGCACTCTGCAACTTTGAGGAGTACCATGCTTCCATCCAGATCATCTTTGCTGTCTCTTAGCCTGTCACTGAGATGTGTTCTACCATCCTACAAAATTACTAAAACTTGAACGTTATACAAATAACAAATATAAACATGAAAATAATAGTAAATTTACAGTGTTACACCCGCTGAGCCCGACATTGTTCTTGTGTTGCTCGATTCAGACTTTCCAACTCCACGTTTTATCTAACTTAACCTAATCTATAAAAATTTAACCTAACGGTGAGGGTTAGGGCGGTCTCCGTGGTCAGTTGTTAACACAATAAAGAGATACTTATTCTCTGAGTGTTACAACCTTGATGACATGACTATTCGGGATTCATATGCTCTTTGATAAAATCATATGTGAACGGTCCTGCAGAGCGCCATTGGCTGAGTGGGACCTGTTAAATAACGACAACAAGTAACAAGTAAGTAACAATTTACATCTGATGAACGAAGTCATTGTGGCAGAAAAGCAATAGATGAGTGTGTTATATGTGCAAAACACACCCTTTAACGCCTAGGTGACCTTCATAATGAGACGGGTGTAACACTGTAATAACACCGAAGTAACTTGTGCTAGTGAGGGAAAGTGATGTGTTAGATACACTCAAAAGTGATTCCCAAAGTGACCTGACCTAGGAATGGAAGCAGCTGTTGCTTTCTTGCCATATTAGTACCTTGGCAAGTGCTACTTCCAGTCCCGGTCTTTTTTAGGCCAGCAGCCTCCCCAGGAGAGGGGGATGCATGGGCCGAAGCTGCAGTAACCTCTCCAGTGAGTTCCGGGTTTCCTCCTTTAGTTAATACACCTGATAACTTTAGAGGGTGTAAGATTTTCTCTGACTAACCTACTGTGGGGATCTCATGCAGGATCCTTGGATTCATGATGTGGTGAAGGGAAAATTTTCTAGAATTTGTGTCCATCATAAAGCCGGATCGGGCCGGCGAGGGTTATCGTAAACTTGATGGACCTTAATGTTCATGTGCCTTATATTCATTTTAAGATGGACACTCTAAAGGATGTGATTCCTTTAATCCTCCCTAACTGTTTTTTGTTACAGTTGATTTCAAGGACGCCTATTATTCAGTTTATGTTAGGCCTGAGGATAGGAAGTGGCTTCAGTTTTGGTGGAAGGGCTGCGCTTTTAGATTTACTTGTCTCCCTCAGGGGTTAACTTCTGCTCCTCGCACCTTTACAAAGTTACTGAAACCTGTCCTCTCCCACCTTCGGTCCCTTGGAATGGTTGTGGTTTGTTATTTAGATGACTGTCTTTTTATTGCTTCATCGGTAGAGGCCTTGCCTGCCCAGGTGGGCTATGCCTTGCACTTCTTCATTCTCTGGGTCTCACCATCAATGTGCAGAAGTCGGTCCTGGAGCCTACCCAGAGGGTTACATTCCTTAATGTGGTTCTTGACTCTGTTTCCTTGACTTTGCCCTCCTGTAGGAGGGAACACATCAGGGAAAAAGGTTTGCTCCTTCTCAACAGAGATATCACCTTACAAGACTTGTCCTCTTTTATTGGTTTAGCGGTGGCTTCTGGCCCTGCTGTAGAGTTAGCTCCTCTCCGTTACAGGTACCTGGAGATTATTCGTATCAGGGATCTCTCTTGGTCTTATGGCAATTATAATTCCTGCGTTGTTTGAGATGTTCATGCCCGGGAATTAGTCACTTGGTGAGTGACTAATGTAGTTTTTCAGGAGAGGTCGCTCCGCTCTTCTTCTCCAACATGTTAGCTGTTTACAGATGCCTGCCTGACTGGCTGGGGTGCTTTGATGGGGGACTTTACAACTGGAGGTCACTGGGCCCACAAGGAGCTGGATCTTTTAAACTCTTTGGAGTTAAGGGCCATTCTGTTGAGCTTGCAGTCATTTTGTCGGGATAAGAATGGCTCATATTAGGCTTCGCTCTGACAACACCACTGCGGTTGCATGGATTGATCGTTGTGGTAGCACACGACCTACACTTCATGCTTTTACAGAACGGTTTTTGAGTGGGCTGCTTCTAGGGATATTATTTTATTGGCACAGCATGTACAGGGTTTATACAATGTGACAGCAGACACAGAGTCTAGAGTCAGTAGGATGGATGGTGAGAGGATGTTACAGCCGTGTTTTTTCAGGATGGTTTGTCAGCGTTTTTATACTCCTGATATCAATCTTTTTGCTACACAGATAAATGCTCAGTTACCTGACTATGTTTCTTGGAGGCCAGACCCATCTGCTATGTGTATTAATGCCTTTACCTTGGATTGGGGTGTGAAGAGTTTATATACTTTCCACTTTTCAGTGTGATATCCAGGGCTCTCCGGAAACTGCAGGACTATGGGGCTACGGCGCTGATGATTCTCGGGGTTGGTCTTGACAGCGATGGTGCTCTCCGGGCAGCGTTCACACGTTGAGGCCTTTTGACAGAGGTTGCCCAGTTTATCCTTCGGTCCTGGAGATCTAGCACTAAGGCTCAATATGGGCCGCGTATCAACAATTGGTTGTCATTCTGCCTCGGCAGGGAAGTGGATCCATTTCTACCACCTGTGTATGTCCTTCTGGACTATCTTTTGTCAGAATTTAAACGGGGGACAGGCCGTGGGTACAGCTCTATGAACACTATCCGGTCTGGCATCTCTGCAGTTGCTACTTTTGATGGACGTCCTGCGGGACAACATCCTTTAGTTTCCCATTTCATGACTTGGGATCCTCAGCTAGTTCTGGATTAATATCTGCAGTCTGGATCCCACGGAGGATTTGTCCTTCCCTCAGTTATCCATAAAATTGGTCGTTCTTATGTTCTTGTTGTCTGGCCAACGTGGTCAGACCTTGCATTTGCTGGACACAAGAAATTTGTTTGTCTCTGAGACTCAGGTTGTTTTTGGGATTGGCGATCTGGTGAAAACTTCCCGTCCTGGGGTCCTTCTGTCAAGGGTGGTCTTTGAGGCTTACCCGCATGACAACTGCTTATGCATTGTGCACACCTTTGAGCATTATCTAGATAGGACAACGACCTTCCGAGGAGCGCTTACAGGGTTTTTCTTGACGACACGACCTCCAGTACGGTTGGCCTCTCGTGATACTTTGCGTCGTTGGGTGAGAGATGTGATGGGGACTGCTGGCATTGACCTTACTATATTTTCTCCCCATTCGACTAGGTCTGCATCGTCCAGCAAGGCGGTCCTGGTTTTGCCATTATCCACGAGTGTCTCCACCATTGGTTGGGCCAGGGAGTCAACCTTTACGCAACACTACCGGAAGCCATCACTCAGCATGGACAGTTTGCGAGGGCAATTTTGTCATATAATGTTTGGCCTTTTACTCTGCTCAGGGTTTAATGTGAGGGTTCTTTGACCCCATGTTTGGTATGGGTGATTTTTCTTTCCATGTTCCTGTGGGACTGTGTTTCACTATTTTTTTTTTTTATAATTGTTAATGTTTTCTATCTTCTGAATTACAGTGTTGTGCTTTACTTTGTTCCTATGGATTTTCTTTTTCACGGCTCCATACTGACCCTTTTTCTGAATTTTGTGTGATTTGGTAGGTTTTAGGAACCTCTCTAAAGCTCTCATTGGGTACCGCTGTGACGTCAGTTAAATATTGTGACGTGAAATTGTAAGATTAAACGAGTACTTACGAAGTATCAAGTTTGATCGTAATTTCACGAACATTTAACGACGTCACAGTGGTGCACAATGCCCTCCCTCCCTGCCCTATCTATTCACGGAGCTCACTTTGGGGCATGGGCTCTCAGCGGTAGTTGGTGGCTGCTTCCTAAAACCTACTCTCTAAACGGACTGATGGTGGATTAGTAGGAGAGCGTCTCATTGTGCACCACTGTGACGTCGTTAAATGTTCGTGAAATTACGATCAAACTTCATACTTGGTAAGTACTCGTTTAATCTTACAATTTTGAGGCATTGAACAGAACCACGTTTCCTCTGCTCCAATCAGAAACTAGTGTAAGATCAGAAGTTAGGCGTCCTATAGTATCTCGCCTTGAACCACTTAATTCCTGTTGGAATAGGCATCTGTTGTACGATGTTGAACAATGCAAGATGGTATCATTAGCATAGGACTGGATAGGGTATTGAGTCAGATTTAGGAGATCATTGATGAATAATAGAAAGAGAGTGGGTGATAGGACAGAACTCTGAGGGACACCACTGCTGATAGTTTTAGGAGAACAGTGACCATCCACTACAGCAGCAATAGAACGGTCAGAAATGAAACTGAAGATGAAGGTACAGAGAAAAGGATAGAACCCGTAGGAGAGTAGTTTAGAAATTCAAGATTTATGCCAGACTCTATCAAAGGTTTTCGATATGTCAAGGCCGACAGCAAAAGTTTCACTGAAGTCCCTAAAAGAGGATCACCAAGATTCAGTTAGAAAAGCAAGATCACCAGTAGACCGGCTTTTCTGGAAACCATACTGGCAATCAGAGAGAAGGTTATGAGCTGATAGATGCCTCATTATCTTCTTGTTAAGGACAGACTTAAAGGCTTTAGAAAGGCAGAAAATCAAAGCTATAGGGTGGTAGTTTGAAGAATTGGAACGGTCATCTTTTTTAGGGCCAGTTTGAACGTGAGCAAAATTCCAGCAAGAAGGATAAGTAGAAGTAGAGAGACACAGACAAAAGAGTTTGACGAGGCAGTGAGCAAGCTTGGAGGCACAGTTTCTAAGAACAACAGAAGGAACTCCATCTGGACCAAAAGCCTTCTGAGAATCAGGAGCAGAGAGGGCATGGAAAATGCCATAATGAAGAATTTAAATTCTAGGGATGAAGTAGATTCCAGAGATAATCACTTCTGTTATATGTTCGGCATAAAGAGAAGGATCTCTGACATGAAAGCAATAATCATCCCAAGAAAAATCAGAATAGTACTACCTTAGGTTCTCCCATTTAGCAGAGTTGAAATGCCTACATGAAGTACACAGTAAAAGGTTTTTAGGAAGTTGGACATGTGCTCCTTATGCTTAACAATTATTTCATAGCACTTTAATGTACATTTAGAATCACTGAAAAAAGACTTGCTTACTATAGTGACAACAGCAAACCTGACTCCTACCATAACATCATCAGAAGAGCCACCATTCTCCCTAACCCCATCGTAAAGATGAATCAGGTTGATCAAAACATTGACACCATAGAACTACTTAATAAACAGGAAACACACAAAACTTCCGGTCTATAAAAATGCAATGAAATCTATTTTTCTCTAACATCACAAAGAGAGGTACTTCATCAGCATGAATTACAATGATGAACCTCAGACAACTTTGAAACTAAGATGTTCAACCTTTCTAATAGAACACTTATAAGACAAAGTCCCTGTTTTCCTGAAGTCTTCAAAGATGTAACATTTTCACTTCCTTCCGTATATCAGTGGCTGTATCTTGCAGGTCTCCTTATTGATCAAGTGAAGCTAGGAGGACAGTTAGTGTTTGATGACAACAATTTAGTTAAATTTGACAAAGTATTTAAGATGAGTATGTAAATCATTATCTATATTAGTATTAAAAGTTTCAGCATGATCAACGAACTTTATCATTACTACTATTACAGAATTATTAAATAACCCTTTATTGACATAATTTGTACACATAATAAGGAAAGTGGATGAAGAGTTTGTCATGAAGCTAAGTGAAAAGTTTAAGAAAATAAAAATTTGTTTTGGAAAGAAGCTAAGAATGAGGGGAAGAGTAGTGTATGATTGCGTGCGAATGAAGAGAGAGTGGAGTTCTTGTTAGTGGTAAGGAAGTTAAATGAGCTTGAAGAGTCATTTTGAAAATTTACTGAATGAATGAATGACAGTAGGGGAAGCAGTAGTATTGAGCATGGGTATGGAAGCAAGTGGAAAGTGAGTGTTTGAGATTTTAAGAGATGATAGAGAGGAGGTAGAAAAAGCAAAGCCAGAATTAAGAGTGGTAATGCTGCATGTATACATGAAATAGCTGGAAATGTTAAGAACTAGATGAGACTCATTGTTTGAATGGATGTTTTTGATATGTAACCTTGTGTGGAGACAGAAAATTAGCAGATGAGTGAAGGAAGACAATTATTGTGCCTCTGCATAAGGGTAAATGTAGCAAGAATGAGTGTAATAATTGTAAAAGAATGCTAGCCTTCATTGTGCTTATATATAAAGGAAATGGGAGCAAAGACAACACAACAGTTATAGGTTACTCAATGTGCCAAGTAAAGTGTATGAAAGGATTTTATATGAGAAATTAAAACATTTAACTTAAAATCTTAAATGCAGAACAGGGCAGACTTAGAAAGGGTAAAGATGTGCTGACCAAATTTTCACTGTGAAAACAATAGTAAAAAAAGTATCTACAGAAAGACCGAAAGCTGTAAGCTGCCTTTATGGACCTAGAAAATATATATGATAATGATCATATCTCCTTATGGAATGTGTGTAAGTGGGCATCTGGTGTAGAGGATCAAGGCATTCTATGAGAATGCCAGTGCGTCTATACAAGTGGGCTGATAATTCAACAATAGATTACGGATTGATGTGGGAGTGAGCAAGGGGGTAAATTATATCACTGTGATTCTTCAATATATACATGGATCGATACATAAGAGAGAAGAAAGTCAGGAAAAAAGAAATATGGATGCTAAGCTATGGTTGAATGGTGTGCAACATTTCCTGGTATTGAGCTTGTTTGTAGATGACAAAGTGCTTTTGGCAGAGAGTAAGATGTGAGTAAAATTGAGGGTCCTATTAGGAGAGGAAGGTCACATGAAAGATGGAAGGATAAGATAAAGGAGTACTACATGAGTGTAAAAGATGCCAATAGAGTGGTAATACTTGAACAAACAAGAATGGAATGTTTTAGATAAGAGTGTTAGAGATTCTTCTGCTTTGGCCACACTCTTGTGGGATATTACCGGAGGGAGCAAGATAGTCAGAGCTAGATAGATAGATTAATTGATTGATAATAAGCAACAAAATAATAACAATCCAAAATGTCATATCAAAATGAACAATTTCTCTAATATAGGCAGGTTCTTTTTAAAATGTTCTTACGTGTTGCAGCGTAGATGTAGTGAGAAGCCAGCATGGTTGTTCTCCTGGGTGTCTATGACAGTGGTAATGACTGAAGGTGATTTAGAAGCATTGTCATGTCGGAATGGCTCACTAACCTTGTACTACCATCATCATCATCATCTGTT
>JAXIVD010001745.1:15000-65000 GCA_036785275.1 Cancer borealis
CTAAGAAATCCCTTGTGTCAGCATTTCTGCCCCGGATACAAGCCGCACCCACAACAACGCCACCCCCACAGCCTCCATCTTATAATGCATCAAGGTCACAGGCAAGAGATTGTAGCTACACTGTAACAGTTCCTATATGGTAATATTGCCCTAAAATAGATTTGAATAGAGTGGGCAATCTAGAAGTCAGGATATTTGTTCAGTGTAGCTACTCCCTCAGTATATTTTTTAATAATGTCTAATATTGAGGAGAAAGGTGCCGTAGGTGGTCTGATTGAAGATGAGAGGGAATGGCAGGCGGGTAGAGGCGTACAGAGCCATGTTGGAGGTGCTAGGGAGAGATTGCCAACTGCGAAAGGGAAGGAGTATAAAATTAGTCAAGTTATAGAGAAGGTGGGGTTCTTTCAACGCAAATGGAAAACATTTGTAAACAGAATTGGTAAAGGTATGGAAGAAGCATCCAGTCTCATGCACTTAATCAAAATGTCTGATGAAGAAATGGAATTGTATGCTAACTATGTTAGTGCATATATGGAACTTAAAGATCTTAAGCAAGAAGAGTCGGATGAGTTAGATGAGTTAGAGAACCTTAAAGTAGATGAACAGATTCACCAAGAAACTGTAAAGGATTTAAAGAGTAAGAAATTGGAGATACTAAGTGGTAAAGAATCTGTATTTTCTCATGCTAGTAAAGGTTCTAGTAGACATTCTAAAGTATCTAAGGCTTCCTCTGCATCATTACTAAGAAGGCAAGAAGCGGCAGCTAAATTGGCCATGCTTAAAGCGGAAATGGAACATCATGATAATGTAGCTGAGGCACAGGCGTTAGTGGCAAAGAGTACAGCTGAGTTAGCCAAAAGAGAAAAAATGAGAGACATAGCAGCTGTCAGTGCAGAACTTGAAGCTCTAAATGAAGTTCAAGAGGATGATAGAGGGATGCTTCCAAGTGATGATGAAAGTGTAGGGAGGCAACAACATCTTCAACAATATTTAGAGGTACAAAGCAAAGATGTATCGCCACTGCAGTCTGATTCAGAGATAGATGAAGCCATGCCTCATAAATGTGTTACATTCTTCCCTAAACATGGATCTAAGGGTAAATCTCATAATCTAATGAATGAGGAAGGATTAGGTGTTAGTAGAAGTACAAACGTGAATGCTCAAGCAATGAATCTCAACCCCTTAGCTCATAGTTTCATACCTCCTAGTGACTATATTCCTACTAATAATGTCAAACAGTCCTGTCAGTCTCTTTCCACTCCTGGTAGTAATCCTGTTATTTATATACCTGTTCAAGGATGGAGTTTACCTCCAATAGAGCCTCCAATTTTTAGTGGAGAGCCCATGGAATTTCCACTCTGGATAAAAATGTTTAAAACCTTTGTGGAAGCTAGGACAACTGATGCATCAGAGAGACTTGCATATCTTGACAAATATACAAGTGGTGAGGCAAAGGAAGCCATAAGAATGTTAATGTATTTAAATACTAACCAAGATTATGACACAGCAAAGAGAATTCTCTGGCAAAGATTTGGAAATGAAAGTGTAGTTGCCAATGCTTACATGAAAAGGTTGTCAGGATGGCCACAAATTCCTCAAGACGATGGTCCAGCCCTAATGAAGTTTTCAGATTTTTTAGAATGTTGTAGGGCAGCTATGCATTCTATACCTCACTTGTCATTCCTTAATGATCCCAGAGAACATAGGAAATTACTAACAAAACTTCCTAAATCTATAATTAATAGTTGGAATGCAAAAATAAGTGAACATTGTTATAGCAGTTCTCAGTATGGGGCAGGGCAGTACCCACCCTTTGAAAGGTTTTGTAAATTCATCAACTCACAAGCTCATGCAGCATGTGATCCTTTTACTTCATACAATGCTGTGGTCATGGAAGCAAATGACAGTGGTAAAGGCAATGCAAGCTTGAACAGGAATAAGAGTAATAGGTCATATACCATGACTAAATTTAAAGGAAGTAAAGGTTTCATTACAAAACCATCTGAGGAAAGGACAGCTAGTTCCTTTAACAGTAAAGTAAATGTAGAGACTTTGAAACAAGACTTTAAAGGAAAGGAAGGAAAGAGACAATTTTGTCGCTACTGTAAAGAGGAGCATGATTTAGAAAATTGTAAGCTATTTGTAAAACTTGATCCTGATACAAAGTTTACATTTATCAAAGAAAAAAGATTATGTGCAGGATGTTTAAATTGGGGTCACATAAAGAAAGACTGTAGGAGAAAGAAATCATGTAAGATATGTCAGAGATTCCATCCCACCGTTCTCCATAATGATGCTATAACATCTCAGACTCAAGAAAGACCAGAACGGGTAATTGATCTCAAGAAAAACGATGAAAGACCAGTTGTAATAAATGAGGTTAAGGTCAAACAGTCAGTTGCTGGAGACACACACACTTTAATAGTACCAGTGTGGATGTATCAAGTAGGTAATGAAGGGAATAAAGTGTTAGTGTATGCATTGTTGGACAATCAATCTGATGCTTGCTTCGTGAAGCAAAGTCTCTTAGATGAGGTGGGAGTGAGTGGACCGCAAGTTTCTTTGCAAACTTCCACAGTAAATGGAGAAGAGACAATTGTGTGTAATAAAGTCTCTGGACTTATAGTACGAGGCATCTATGATGAACGAGATATAGAGCTTCCACATGCATACTCTAGAGAGAATATCCCAGCACGACGAGATCAGATTCCTAGGAGGGAGACAGCAGAAGGGTGATCATACTTATCTCTAATTGCTTCTAAACTCATGCCATATAGGTCAGATGTAGAAATAGGACTTCTGATTGGAGTGAATTGTAATGAAGCAATAGAGCACAGGGAAGTAATTACAGGGGAATCTGGAGAGCCCTGTGGGATAAGAACAGAGTTAGGATGGGGCATCCAAGGAAGGGTTGCTCTTAATCAAGGCTTAGAAGATAATATCCTGACAGTATTTAGAACATTTGTACAAGAGGTCGAGATAAATCAGGAAAAAAGGGTAAGCTTCTTAGTCGTTCCATCAAGGACTAAGGAGATAATAAATCCCTCCCAAGTAAAAGATATGTTTGAGCTTGATTTCAATGAAAAGAAGTCAGCTGATGTTCCATTATCGTATGAAAACAAGAAGTTTATAAATAAAATGAAAGCTGGAGTACATCAGCTGGAAGACAGGCTTTACGAGTTGCCTCTTCCTCTTAAAAACGACAATGTCAAGCTTCCAAACAACAAAACTTTGGCAGAGCATAGACTTACGAAGCTAATGGATGGTTTCAACCTTCATAAGTTCTTCAACAGTAGGGAAGTACTAGAAACGACATCCCCTCATGAAAGAGTGAATGTTGTTAAGAATTTAGAATTTAGTAAAGAAACACTGCCCATGGAAAGAACTCTGGGAATTCAATGGTGTATAGAGTCTGACACTTTTCAATTTAAAATACAGTTGAAAGATAAGACACTCACAATAAGAGGTATGTTGTCCACTGTGAACTCTGTATATGACCCGTTAGGTCTAGTGTCACCTCTTATTCTTGTAGGCGAACAAATCCTTCAAGAATTATGCAAATATGGGTCTAGTTGGGAAGATGAGGTAACAGATAATGTCAGATATAAATGGGTAAAATGGAGAGATAAGCTGAACAAGTTGAAAGGGCCTCTGTATACCTAGATACTATAAATGTGAGTCATTTGAAGAAATCTTATGCTTAATGATGTTGTTATTGTAAAGGATCACAATCTGCCAAGAAACAGTTGAAGATTGGGTAGAGTCATAGAAGCTTTGCCTGATAATGACTGTCTTGTAAGAAAGGTTAAGCTCATGATGGCAGATTCTAATATTGACAATCAGGGAAAACGTACAAGATGTGTAAACATAATGGAAAGACCTATCCAGTCTTGTTCTCTTGGTAGAATGTGATCAAGTTGAAGACCAGGGTATCCCCGCCAAGGAGCCTTTGTAATTTAAGTGCCTTATGATGTGCCAGTATTAGTATTAAGGCAAATTGTCTTTTAGTTTATAAGGTAAATTGTTGCACAATTTAGGGGAGCCATGTAACTGTATGTATATTTTATCATTCCTTTGTTGATCTCATTTATATAAAGATATTTAGAAGGTTCAAATACTGTAAAGAAGGATCAGTAGATGCCTTGTTGTTTCATAAGTAAAGGCGATTACATTGCTTATAGAGACTTGTTCACGTCACTCTTTGCTGACAAGAGAAGCGCGCTCGCAGGATGTGATCGAGGTGAGATCTGTTTATTTCTTATATATTGTGGTATAAATTGACTGTTATGATGATTTATTGATTGTAAGCTTGAAGTGTATGACAATGCCATGAGAATGTATGTGTATTCGTTCTGTGACTGGAAATGTATATTTTCAGTTCTTTACGACATGGTAGAGCCAGCCAGACATGGCATAGCCAGACATGGTTATGAAAATAGAGGACCGAGCTTCAATAAACGTCATCGGGAAATACGGGTTTCTGTTCACCCCGGTGAGGAAGCATATCCTGCCATGCCTGTAAAACAGTTCACATTAATTGGAAGCCTGCGAAAGCCGCTACATATATATATATATATATATACTATATATATTTTTTTTCATCCTTTACCTGTGGCACCGGTAGGCTTCATGGAGACCTTAGATGGTCGGCCTCTGCTCGTTACTAGCGCAAGTTAGATTTTTTAAATGACGCCTTGTTTCATATAGAGAGGCTCATGCTGCCAGCAGAAGCTCCTTGCGCATATAGCTTTGCAGTCTCATCGAGGATAGTGTTATGGCAGCATGTGGGTGATCTTAGGCCACTTGGTGGTATTAACAAAGAAAAGTGGCCAGCACGTGCTGGGGCTCGAACGTGGGATCCTGAGCTGGTATGCCTGACTGCTAGCCACTAAGCCACCGTCTCCCCTTTATGTGTATATATATATATATATATATATATATATATATATATATATATATATATATATATATATATATATATATATATATATATATATATATATATATATATATATATATATATATATATATATATATATATATATATATATATATATATATATATATATATACCGTATATACCGGACTATAAGACGAGATTTTTTGCCAAGTTTAAGGCTTCTAAATCTAAGGGTCGTCTTATACACCGAGAATAAAACACAAACCTATAACTCCGTGATGAATATTCAGCGCCACTGTACCTTGGAATTCATTCCGCATGCACACACGTGTATGCATAACAAACACATATATATATATATATATATATATATATATATATATATATATATATATATATATATATATATATATATACACCTACACACACATGCGTGCGGGCCCACCCTAACTCTATGGGTGTCGAATGTTTAGTTGTTTACTGATAACGTCACGTGCGGGCCACAACACCGGGGTGGCGGGCGACACTGGTGATGAAGCTGCAGACGACAACCCAGATGATGCAGAATTTGACCCGTATGATGATGCCCTTGAACATGTATCTAAAGATATATTTGACATGCTTACTGTATCAGATGAAGTTGATTTTGAAGGTTTTTAATTAAATATCTGTTTCAAATGTTTGAGGCAATTGTTGAAACAAGGTATTAGAGCATGGCGGTGCTGATGTTTATGATAATGTTTATTTACGTTTTGAAAAATTCAGACTATTGTCTAGTAAAAGTAATATACGTACAATATGTAGTTTTTTAATTCCTTTAACTACTTACATCTTGAGCAACGTGTTGGAAGTAATTGTTGGAGTAATAAATTAAGGACGGGTGAACAGTGAACCTTACCATGAGAAAGGGGGTCGTCTAATATAGCGATAATAGCTCAAAAACAATTTTTTTTCTTCGAAAATTGGGGGTCGTCTTATATAACCAGTCGCCTTATAGTCCGGTATATACAGTATATGTATGTATATATATATATATATATATATATATATATATATATATATATATATATATATATATATATATTGTGGTCCATCGGTCACCACTAACAACACAAACTATAATAATCTTTTAATATAGTTGAATTCCTCTTAGTTAAACAATCTTATTTACTGTAATCACTAACCTCAAGAGCAGGGCTGTAGGTCCTGTCCTTGAAAGAGTGATGAGAACCTGATGGGGTAGAAACTCTGGTGTACTATTACGTCCCTCATACAGCCTACAAAAGGCCTCTGGAAGTGTCCCTCACTTCCATATTTTATTGGTATTTTATTGGGAAAGCCACCTGGAAGTTACAATATAGAAATGGATTGCATCATCATTAATGTCATCATGACCATAGTCATCATAATTCTCCATTTAATATAACCATTTGACCATAACTAAACGTTCTTTCCTGATAATCTGCAAAAGCCTTCATACATGCACATGCATTGATAAGCATCTCACGCAGACATAACATTTGTTGGTGTACCTTTATTAATACAAATAAAAAAATAAAAAAATCTGAGTGAGACTGACACAAAGAAGATTTACTCCATGTAATTAAAAATAATGCGATATGAAGTAAGCATAGTGCAGCATTAGAAACTTTGAAATTATTATTTTCTATTTCCACTGTCTCTATATACAGTTGTCCCTTAACACTCGTGGAGTTGATTTTTCAAAGGTTGGCCTTTGGGTATTTGCAGATTTACTCGCACCATCACAAGATCGGTTAGTGTGTTTTGCATCAATTATGTATTAGTTTTAAACTATTTCTTTACAACTTTTGAGCCAATCATAATGTTTCAAGACACACAAATTATTCTTTGTTATATAAGAAAATAGAGGGTCTAGGAGTATGAATTAGGGGGTAGCCCATATTCGCTTATTTTTAACACATGTAGTTATCTCTTGTTACATAAACACTGTGAATGTTAAGGGATGACTGTAGTTACTTATTCAGTTATTTTATATGTATGTTATTATAAAGAAGGATTCCATCAACAAAGACTTACCAATATAGAAAAATCCATATGGGTCATTGAGTTGTGTGTATGTGCCAGATGAGGATGCCTTCTGTGAGCGGCCATCTAAAAAGGTTGTCACAACAGTACCATGACGCACAACCACCACACTATGCCACTGGCCGTCATTTACAGCCTCTGCACACCACACACCAAAAAACAAACTCATCACTTAAGTGATTAAGTATCTATAAGAACACACAATTCATATACTTTTTTTGTGAGTGTGCGTGTGCATGTGTGTGTGTGCATGTTTGTGTGAATTTACCTAGGTGTATTTACTTAGTACAGTATACAGGACCTGAGCTACATTTATGCAGTCTAGTCTCCATATCTACATTTGTCCAAGTTTTTTCCTTCAGCTGATGAACATTCTTTGCCATTATCACCTCTTCCTTTAGTCCATTCCAAGTATATATACTTCTTTAGGGAAAACGACTTTTTTTTTAATAGTTCTTAAGGAAAAACTGGACAAATATCATTGCAGCATCTGATGGACCTAATTAAAATCTACAACTGTCAATATGAATATTTGTTCTAAGACTAATAATTATGCAGTAAAATTAAACCGTATTTTTTTTCCAAAAGATAACTTTCTTTCTCATTTTCTCGAAAGCAATTAGAGATATTGGAAATATCGTTGCAGCATCTGATAGACCTAATTAAACTCTACAACTGTCAATATGAATATCTGTTCTAATACTAATAATTACGCAGTAAAATGAAACCGTATTTTTTTCCAAAACATAACTTTCTTCCTCATTTTCTTGAAAGCAATTAGAAATATTGGAAATATCCTTGCAGCATCTGATAGACTTAATTAAACTCTACAACTGTCAATATGAATATTTGTTCTATGACTAATAATTACGCAGTAAAATGAAGCCATATCTTTTTTCCAAAACATGATTTTCTTCCTAATTTTCTCGAAAGCTATTAGAGATATTGGAAATATCATTGCAGCATCTGATAGACCTAATTAAACTCTACAACTGTTCATATGAATATTTGTTCTAAGACTAATAATTACACAGTAAAAAGAAACAATTTTTTTCCCCAAAACATAACTTTCTTATCATTTTCTCGAAAGCTATTAGATATTGGAAATATCATTGCAGCATCTGATAGACCTAATTAAACTCTACAACTGTTAATATGAATATTTGTTCTAAGACTAATAATTACGCAGTAAAATGAAACCGTATTTTTTTTCGAAAACATAAATTTCTACCTCATTTTCTCGAAAGCTATTAGAGATATTGGAAATATCATCACAACATCTGATAGACCTAATTAACCTCTACAACTGTCATTATGAATATTTGTTCTAAGACTAATAATTATGCAGTAAAATGAAACCGTATTTTTTTTCCAAAACATAACTTTCTTATCATTTTCTAGAAAGCTATTAGAGATATTGGAAATAACATTGCAGCATCTGATAAACCTAATTAAACTCTACAACTGTTAATATGAATATTTGTTCTAAGATTAATAATTACACAGTAAAATTAAACCGTATATTTTTTCCAAAACATGACTTTCTTCCTCATTTTCTCGAAAGCTATTAGAGATATTGGAAATATCATTGCAGCATCTGATAGACCTAATTAACTTCTACAACTGTCAGTATGAATATTTTTTCTAAGACTAATAATTATGCAGTAAAATGAAACCGTATTTTTTTCCAAAACAACTTTCTTCCTTATTTTCTCGAAAGCTATTAGAGATCTTGGAAATAGCATTGCAGCATCTGATAGACCTAATTAAACTCTACAACCGTCAATATGAATATTTGTTCTAAGACTAATAATTATGCAGTAAAATGAAACCGTTTTTTTTCCAAAACATAAATTTCTTCCTCATTTTCTCAAAAGCTATTAGAGATATTGGAAATATCATTGCAGCATCTGATAGACCTAATTAACCTCTACAACTGTCATTATGAATATCTGTTCTAAGACTAATAATTATGCAGTAAAATTAAACAGTTTTTTTCTTCCAAAACATAACTTTCTTCCTCATTTTCTCGAAAGCTATTAGAGATATTGGAAATATCATTGCAGCATCTGATAGACCTAATTAAACTCTATATCTGTTAATATGAATATTTGTTATAAGACTAATAATTACGCAGTAAAATTAAACTCTATTTTTTTTCCAAAACATAAATTTCTTCCTCATTTTCTCGAAAGCTATTAGAGATATTGGAAATATCATTGAAGCATCTGATAAACTTAATTAAACTCTACAACTGTCATAATGAATATTTGTTCTAAGACTAATAATTACGCAGTAAAATTAAACCGTATTTATTTTCCAAAACATAACTATCTTCCTCACTTTCTCGAAAGCTATTAGAGATATTGGAAATATTATTGCAACATCTGATAGACCTAATTAAACTCTACAACTATCATAATGAATATTTGTTCTAAGAATGATAATTACGCAGTAAAATGAAACCGTATTTTTTTTTTTTCCAAAACATAAATTTCTTCCTCATTTTCTTGAAAGCTATTAGAGATATTGGAAATATATATACAGAGACAGGATCACACATGTGTAGCTCAGGCCCTGTATACTATAACTAGATAAGTACATCAAACGAAGCGGTGACAGAATTGAATACCTCCTTAAGGTTGAAGTACTGGTAACTGCAAGCTTAAATATTTTCCCAAAACCCCCTTGGTGCAGCACTGCATTAATGTCAATTTTGCAATTATGCACCTTGTACTGATTACAGTATATTGTTACTGAACACAGCTACTCATAACTAACTAAATTACACTTGATGGACACACACATACTGACACTGATAAAATATAAAATGTAAGTTATTAGTGGGAATTGGAATTTAATGCCAAGAAATGTAAAGTTTCAGAAATGGGTACATACTGAGATAATATAAAAGTGAATGCCAAAGAGGAAAAAAGAGTTGGGCATCGTAATCCAAAGCAACTTGTTCTCCAAGATACAAATAGACAAGATTACAGGACAGACCCACAAATTCCTAACAAACAACGGATTGATGTCCCATCATATGGATGAACATAGTATGAATAACTGATTGTGATGATAATGATAAGACCCCAGGATGGAGTACATATGCTGTAACACTGTGATCATCACACAAAAAGAAAAGTATAAGAAAAGTTGAAAGATTACAAAGAGTAACAAACTAAGATGGTGCTGAACTTAAAGGGACGTGACATATGAAGAGAGACTAGAAAGATTGGGTATATTATATTTGCAAGAAAGATAAGAAATTATTTGATAGAGATATACAAGGTGTAACTAAGGAAGAATATATATCTGAGGGATGTCAAATAGGTAAATATATACATATAATTAAACATAATAAATTAACAAATGAATAAGTAAGTAAAGATATGCAAATAAAAAAATCAATCAAATAAAGCTAATGTAAATGAACAACCATAAACAAAGTTAAAAATACAAATGCAGCATTAAGGATCCTGTATTGGCTTATTGAGTGCATATTTAATTTAACTTAGACTACCATAACAATGCAAACAACAGAGGTAAAAAATTATGTAGTTTCTTTTTGTCATTTTATAAAAGGTCCTAAATTAGTTAATGGTCTATGGTTAGTATAAAGTTTCACCAAAATGGTGAATAAACATTATGGAAGTTTTCATGGTGAAAAATAAGTCACTGATGCATATGCATATAAGATAATAGAAAAGAACTGTAAACAGCTTCAAAATATTGAATTCATGAAGAATGGGCATACTCACTAATCAAGAACACCGTTCAACTCTGTGGCTCACCTTTCATTAAAAGGTGTCCCAAACTGCCACCTCCCAGGTGCCAAACCACCTTCACCCGACCATCCTCCACACCCACTCCAAGGTAGTCCTCGCCAGGTGCTTCCACCTATACCAGAGTGGATACATTCAATCTTAATTCATCACAACACATGTAATGCTATTTGATTTGCATTTCCTTATGAGAGGAAGAAATGTGTCCATGGTGGTAGAGAGAGGTGTATGGAACTGTATTCTCCTGCCAACATTGACATATGTGTCAGAGACTTAAACATGGAATTGGGCACAGCAGTCGAGAGTGCCATCAGTAAAATGAAAAATGGAAAAAGCCCTGGAAGCGATGGCATATCTGTAGAGCTGCTTAAAGAAAATGAAAATGCAGTAAAGTGGTTAACGAGAATTTTTAATGTAGCCTGATGTGAAGGTAGAGTTCCAGAGGAATGGGGGAAGGCTATCATATGTAAAGTACCAAAGAAAGGCGATAAGTCAGAATGTAAGAATTGGAGAGGCATTTCCTTATTATCACATGTGGAGAAGATATATGAAAGAATACTTGAAAAAAGACTAAGAGAGACTGTAGAAGAAAAACTGGAGGAGGGACAGTATGGATTTAGACCAGAGAGAGGTACAACAGATGCAATTTTCTCCATGAAAATGCTGATGGAGAAGAGTTGGGAGTGGGATAAACCAGTGTATATAGCTTTTATTGACTTAGAAAAAGCTTTTGACAGACTACCAAGGAAGATGATATGGGAGACATTAGAAGACCCTATATACGGTGTAGATAGATTACTTGTTAGAGCAATTAAAAGTCTATACAACAAGTGTGCCAGCGCTGTAAGAACACAAATTGGCGAGGAAAACTGGTTTGATGTAAATGCTGGAGTTAGACAAGGTGGGGTTATATCTCCATTGCTTTTTATACTTTTTATGGACAGATGCATGAAGGAATTAAGACCTGGAGAAGGAGTTACTACACTGGCATATGCAGATGATATTGCACTGGTTGCAAATAATCCCACTGAACTTCAAAATTCATTAACTGCCTGGAACATTGCACTGAAAAGAACGAAAATGAAAATCAACACAGACAAAACAGAAGTAATGATGGTAGCAAGGCAAAAAGAAGAGATAGAAATATGGTTAGAAGGCGAAAAACTTAAATTAGTTGAAGAATTTAAATACCTAGGAGTGAAGATAGATGAAAGGTGTCAAATGGAAAAAGAAATATTAAATAGAATACAATGCTATACAAATAACTTAAGCATACTATATCTGCTGATGCGAGAAAAACTCATACCCAGGAAGGTAAAAACAACAATATACAAAACCATTTTAAGACCGATACTCACATTTGGGTCAGAAACCTGGACATTGACAGAAAGGCTGAAGAGCAAGATACAAGCAGCAGAGATGCGAGTACTACGAATAATAAAAGGTGTAACAAGATGTGATAGAATAAGAAATGAAGAAATAAGAAGAGAATTGGAAATAGAGCCTATATTAGAATTTGTAGAAAGAAGTCAATTAAGATGGTTTGGCCACATCATGAGGATGCACGAACAACAGTATCCAATTCAATACTACCAGTGGCAGCCACAAGGAAAGCGACCAACAGGAAGACCCAGGAAGAGATGGAGGGATGGTGTGAGACAAGCCATAGAGTCAAGAGGAAGAACCATGGAGGAAGTGGAGAGAGAGCAGCTATATGCAGACCGGGACTGGTGGAGGAACTTCGTGAGGCATCACCACTGACAGGGCAACGGCCCTACCTGGTGTATGGTGAGAAAGGTGAGAAAGTCGAGAGTGCATGCTGTGGAAATTAGTTATCTGGGAAGGCGTGAGCAATGAAAGTGTGGCACGGAAACTCGTGCAAATGGAGTGAAGTATGGTGGTGAAAAAATGTGAAAAGAAATATGTTGAGGTAGTTTGGTCATATGGAGTGAAAGAGGAGTAAGTTTGTGAAGAAAGTGTATGTGAGTGAAAATGAGGGTTCTAGGAGGAGAGTAAAGCCCGTTGTAAGATGGAAGGATAGGGTAAAGGAGTACATGCATCAAAGAGTTGCTGATAGAGGGGGAGGGATTGAACAAGTATGGAGGGTATGGATAGGGAGAGGCTCTTCTGTCATGGCCATCGTTTGGAGGACGTTCCTGGAGAGAATGAGGCATCAGATACTACAGATAGAATTTTCATTTACTGTAACAAGGTAAGCAATAGAAAGTTTGTACACTAAGAAGTCAAGCTTTTCACTCCCACAAACGAGACTGAACAAAATACAGATAACTGACTTTCCAAGAACATCTGCAACAGAATATTTGTAACATGTAAGCAAATTTTTCTTTAAACAAACCAAAGGATGAATTAATCATAGTCATAAAAATGTATCTTATTACAGGAATTGTGTGTATATAGACAAATGCTTGCCCGAATTATATTCTAACTTGAAAAAGAATCAACCCCATAATTCAATTATATTCATTACCCTTATCTAATGCATTGTATGCAGCGAAGAAGTGTTGTGATGGTTTGGGGCTTTAGGCATGTGGAAAAAATGGATGAGGAATGATTCATAAAAAAGATAAATAAGTGATGTGAGAGGTGTGAGATTTGGAGAAAGACCATGAATGGGATGGATGGACAGCGGAAAGAAAGTGTTGGATGCAAGCAGGATGTCTAAGGAGCAAAGAAGAATGCTTATGCATGATAGAGTTAAATGAAGAGTGGTTTTGAATGCATGAATGGAGACACAGCCTTTATAGTAGGTTCTACTGTGTCTGGTCTGATCAGTTAATTGGGTCAGGTGTAGGGAAGGGGATGGATCTAATCTGAAGTGGCAGGGACAAGTCAGTTCTACTGTTGAGGACTGACGCAGTGTTGTACTGGAGGAGCAGCTCTTTCTCCCCAAGAAACCTAAAGGCAAAGAAGTTAGGGAAAGTTGGTGGATGTATGTAGATATATTGTTTTGATTATCCCTTTTAAAGGCGATATAAGCTGGATACAGATCGAATCTCATAGGAAACCTCTCCAGCTGACTGACGGATACAGAACTGCAGGCATTGTCACTGTGCCTGAAGTTTGATTCAGGGATATCAAAGGATAAATATGACATATAGTTAACCAGAGCTACAGATGGAACGAGAAGAACATGGATAAGGGTTTCAAGCAGGCTATGATTGTGTGTTATCAAGTCCTGTCCAAAGATGAGGAAGGTGGTCTACCAAAGAGATACCAGAAAGTGCTGGAGAAGTTTAACGGACGTGCAGACCTGATAATAGCTTAAGCTGACAAAGGCGGCGGAGTTGTGGTGATTAACCAAAGTGATTATATTGAGAAAACGCTGCATCTGCTGAACAATGAGGGAACTTATAACAAAATGGATACAGGTTTTGCCCAGCAGGAGGCCAATGAATTCAAGGAAAAAGCAAGGAAAACACTGTCTGCATCAAAAATCAAAACGTAGAAAATGTTTTGGGGCTTGTGGAGGAGGTTCTGAGACCATCAAAAATGTGAGGACTGCCAAAAGTACATAAGCCGGATGTCCCTATGAGACCCATCAGCTGGAGGACAGGCAGACCACCACACTACATCACTCAAATTCAATCAATCAATTCTTTTAATCAACCAGTCTTCCTCCATTTCTCTATACATCTAAACTACGTAAACACACTCTGCTCTGCTCAACCAGCAACTCTCTTAACAGTTTTCCTTCACACCTTCTCATTCTTAGACATAATGCAGAATCAACTTAAACACTGACTTACTGTATGAAATTTGAGGTGGTGAAAACCACTATGCAAATACCTGAAACAATAAACAATAAATGCAAACAAGAAGGGTTTCCTAGACTCACTTATGCTTTCCTAATAACTGAAGGGAATGGTGGAAGTATTACTGAAGTATTTAGTGGCAATCCATAAACATAGCGTCATATTGTTACAAATACTCAAGGCATCCATGATATGAATAAGAATGTTGAGCTTAATGACTTGATTCCTAAGTCATTTAGAACATTGCACCACAAATAAAAACACTCACTTGTCCACGCCACAGTAGGAGTCCATTGAAAGCTGAGGTGGTGAAGTTGAGGGCGAAGGAATCCAAGTGAGGGTTGGGAGAGCCATGGTGCCCTCCATTCCCTACCACCCCAAAACTGTATCCACTGAACCTGGCCCCCATGCTTCCCCCTCCCCAACCACCAGCTGGTACAGGAAAGAAAGTTAATCAATCAATGTCCAAACTAAGTATTGTTGTTTTGAAAGTGGTACATTACAGAATATACTTTTTAACTGCATTTTCTTAACGAGTTAATTTTGTCAACATAGAAGAGATATTATTCAATTGATAAACATCAATAAAAACCAAGAAAAATATAAAAAACATGACTAAAAGCAAAACAAATTAACATGATTATCATTTTTTATCATCATCATCATCAGTCTGAGTGCACTGCAGGTATATATGGGTTCCCCCAACCTTCTCCACACATCTCTATCAGCTGTCTGTCTATTCCAGGTTACTCCAACAAAACTTCCTATCTCATCTCTCCATCTTGTTTTTTGTCTACCCTGCTTTCTTTTACTATCCCTGAGTTGCCATTCTGTTACTATAACAGTCCATCTATTATCTGTCCGTCACATGATGTGTCCTGCCCATGTCCATTTTTCCTCATATCTGGGGTCATGATGTCTTCAATTTTGGTCTGCTCCACAATCCATGATGCTCTCTCCCTATCTCTCCATGTTATGTCAAGCATTATTCTCTCCATTCCCCCTTGGGTACTTTGAACTTACAGTTCGTTCAATATCTTTCATAAGACTCCAGGTTTCTTATCCAAATGCTAGAACTGGAATACACACTGATTATATACTTTTCTCTTCAGTAAAACGGGAAATTACTTTTCATAACAGAGTTGTCAACCAAAAGCACTTTATCCCATCCCTATTCTTCTTTTGATTTACTTGTAATGATCTTGACACTACACTATATGGGGCTAAAGCATGGAGTATGGCAATAGCAAAGAAAGATTACATGTAATGGAGATGAGATGTTTGAGGAGTATGTGTGGAGCAACACATTTGTACCCGGAGGAGGCAGTGGGCTAGTGGTTAGCAGTCGGACATACCAACTCAGAGTCCCGAGTTCAAGCCCCGGCATGTGCTGACCATTTTCCTTTGGTAATACCGCCAAGTGGCCTAAGATCACCCACATGCTGCCATAACACTATCCTCGATGGGACTGCAAAACTATATGCTCGAGGAGCTTCCACTGGCAGCATGAGCCTCTCAATTAGTGAAGCGAATAATAGGATCCAATGTAAGAGTATGATGTTGAGAGGAAGGCCAAGAATAGGATCAACGGATGGTATGAAATAAGAATAAGCATTGAATGAAAAAGGAATGTCTGTGGAGCAGGGAAAGATGATTGTGCATGATAAAAGTGAATGGAGAGCAGTGGTAAATGCATAATCAATGACATGACCTTGACTACCCCTGGAGTAGGTTTTCACACATCTGGTATAACCCTTGGATCATATCAAGTGCAAGGAGCGAGAAGGCATAAGTTGAATATGAAGTAAACCTTTGAACTTTGTTGTGGATACAACTGCCCTGCCCTCAGCCCTATTTCCATAACTGACCTGACATGCAGTGTTTGGGTGGAGTGTACTTCTCTTCTCCTATGGCGACCTAGGGGTGTAAGTGAAAGTAGTATATATGTATGTGTGCATGGGTGTATGTATGTGTGCTCTGTCTTGGTTACCCTCCTCTTAGGGGGATAACAGCCTTGTATATAGAGAGATAAATAGAAAATTAATCTAAAAATTTTTAAGAGCATTTGAGGGGATAACCTGAGAATTAAATTAAATTTACACTCTCGACTAATATACACTAAAAACACTGCACTGCATCATATGACTAACCTGTTTGGCAGTGTATGCCATGATATCCTGGAGGACATAGGCATCGGTAAAAATTGAAGTTTTGATCATTATTCCTCTTTACTTCTCGTTTCTTCATTATTTTCTTTTTGCTGAAGTTATTCTGTATTTTTCTCATGTTCTGACCTTTTAACCTTTCTTCTCTATATCTACTCAGATCTCCACTTCTTATAACATACATTTCTTTGATTATATTTTTGTCTCCATTAGTGGTCTCATTTCTTCTCTCTTTTTGTATTTTAGACTCCTCTTCTTCTTTAATATAACTCTCTATTACTTCTTCAAGCCAGTTATCATCTTGTCTGTCCAAGAAACTGTAGGTCCTCCAAGAGTTTGTGGAGCTGACTGAAGCTTTCCGTCGATATTTCTGCCTTCCAAGGTATTCATTAATGGGGATGCAGGTGGCACCATTAATGCATGGGTGGTTGAGGCAGGCTCGAGGCAGCTGGCACCTTCTACCTAGGTAATCCTGAGGAGGAATACTACACTTAACTTTCTGAATAGAGTCATACCTATTTCATGTGTCCTCTTTTACAGTGTACTGAAATATTTTTCATTAATGCAGGACTCACCACTTCCATGTTATGGCAACTAGGGCTACTGCCACCCCAGTGTATCTCAACATGTTATACAAAGGTTTGACAAACCTGAGTACAAGTGCAGACAAATGTGTCACCAGCTACAGTGCAGGTGCCTCCATGGAGACAGACCTGATGGCCACATGGGCTACCATCACAATCTCCCAGACCAGCTCCATGTAAAAGTCCCCCATCAGGAACACGTAGATCATGTTCTATTCCATTTATGATAACCTGTCAATGAAACCAAATGATAAGGAATTTCAAGGAATGATGGCTGAAGATATATAGGATCATAAAGATAAATGGCTAGGCTGATTGAATGAGCACTGGCATGGTTATCTCTTTGGCAAAGATTAGAATCATGACAATTCAAGAAAAAAACTTCTTTACTGAGACACTTAGGTTTAAACCTTGCCATTGGCTAACTTCGTTTTTTCGCTATCTTTCAATTCAATCAACTTGTTAAGAACCATGTACATAACTATATGTTACCTACTATACTGGTACCAAGCTAAAGCGGCGGGTGGGAGGTATATCCCTTGGGATTACACCTGAAAACAGTTCTGCCAAGTTTCCCAGGGACGTAACAGACACACACACACACACACATTCTCTCTCTCTCTCTCTCTCTCTCTCTCTCTCTCTCTCTCTCTCTCTCTCTCTCTCTCTCTCTCTCTCTCTCTCTCTCTCTCTCTCTGTTTTCAGGTGTAATCCCAAGGGACATGCCTCCCACCCGCCACTTTAGCTTGGTAGTCGCATAACCATACATCTGATCAATACTTTAATCATGAGGTCAGAGATTTGGGCTTGAGCAAGAAGGCAACTAGAGACCATGAGACCATACCATTAGGTGAACAAGGTCAACACATCTAAGCATGTATGGACCCTTTCAAAATGATGATAATCATGATGAAAAAGTAAAAGGTGTAACAATGGTCTTTAAAATGGTATATACAACTTTAGTCTCAAAGTGACTGAAATCTACTTTCAAATTGTCTAACAACTTTGCCATTATATATCTATATCTATATATATATATATATATATATATATATATATATATATATATATACAGAGAGAGAGAGAGAGAGAGAGAGAGAGAGAGAGAGAGAGAGAGAGAGAGAGAGAGAGAGAGAGAGAGAGAGAGAGAGAGAGAGAGAGAGAGAGAGAGAGAGAGAGAGAGAGAGAGAGAGAGAGAGAGAGAGAGAGAGAGAGAGAGAGAGAGAGAGAGAGAGAGAGAGAGAGAGAGAGAGAGAGAGAGAGAAAAAAAAAAAAAAAAAAAAAAAAAAAAAAGAAGAAGAAATTGTTATATACAATGAATATAAAAGTAGGGAGCCCATCTAAAGCTTCAGTTTTTTGGGCAGTAGTGGAAACTATGTGCTGGATAAGGTGTTGTTATAGTATGTATAAGTATACTATTATAATTACCAAGCACAACTATGTATCTAGACTGAACATACAGACAAGAAAATAAGACAAAATATATATAATAATAATAATAATGATGATAATAATAGTAGTAGTAGTAATGATAATAATAATAATAATAATAATAATAATAATAATAAATAATAATAATGATAATGATAATAATAATAATGATAATGATAATGATAATAATAATAATAATAATAATCTTAATATAAGGAAATGAAGTAATAATGACCTTAATAAATAAAGAAATAAAACATTTGTGATAGAATGATACAATAACTCACTAGGGTGAGAACACATAATGACATAGAGATGATAATAATAATAATCTTAATATAAGGAAATGAAGTAATAATGACCTTAATAAATAAAGAAATAAAATATTTGTGATAGAATGACACAATAACTCACTAGGGTGAGAACACATAATGACAGCAAGACAAATAAATGATTAAAGAATAATAAATAAAAAGAAATAACACAGACATACTTGTACATTTAGTAATTGAGGAGTGTATGTTTTTTAAATAGTTTTTTAAAGGAGTGTATAGAAGGTAGTAAGATTTTTATACTGTTAGGGATAGAATTCCAGGTTTTAGGTCCAGAATAAGAAAGTGAATGTTGGAAAAGTGTTAAGTTATGGGCAGGTATACGTAACTTTTCATTGTTACGGGTGAAATACGCATGTTGTGGTTGTAAGTGCATATCTGTATCATTTTTTACCTTTTTATACATGTAAGTACTAATCTGTAGCTTATTAATATCAAAGAGTTTTAATGATTTGGTTTCTTTAAATAGAGGTTGTGTGTGAGCAAAATAATCGCTGTTAGTAATTATTCTTATGATTTTCTTTTGGAGTCTGAACAGTGGTAAGACGTGTGTGGGATAGGTGTTGCACCAGATAGGTGTACAATAGTATAGGTGTGGTAAGACATGGGCATTGTATACAACTTTCAGAACATCAATGGGCATTAATTCTTTAATTTGATATAACAGAGATACTATTCTGGATAATTTAAGGGTTTGGTTTGCTATGTGGTGTTTAAAGGTCATAGTATCATCATACGTTATGCCCAGTAGTGTGTGTTTGTCAGTTC
The DNA here is from genome assembly GCA_036785275.1 of Cancer borealis. Taxonomy (NCBI): domain Eukaryota; kingdom Metazoa; phylum Arthropoda; class Malacostraca; order Decapoda; family Cancridae; genus Cancer; species Cancer borealis. The sequence continues at coordinate 34,806 of JAXIVD010001745.1, forward strand.
TTGTTATAGTGTTATGAGAAAAATATAAAGATGGAAGCACTGATAGTGGTTTATTAGTGAATAACATATAAAAGGTTTTATTTAAATTTACTGTTAACCTATTACTCAGACACCATTTATGAAGGATTTTCATGTCAGTGTTTGCTAAATGTATCATATTAGTCGGATCTTCACCAGTGATATATAAGGTTGAATCATCTGCGAAAAGAATTGTTTTAAAGTTTGCAAATATATTACTTATATAATTTATATATAAAAGAAAAAGAATCGGACCCAGAACACTGCCCTGTGGCACACCATATTGAATGGATAGTGGCGGTGATATAGTGCTTTGAAACTTTGTTGATTGGGACCTGTGAGATAAATAGTCTTGGAACCAGTCATGAATAATGCCTCTAATTCCATAGAAATATAGTTTTTGTAATAATATGTCGTGCCTAACAGTATCAAAAGCTTTGGTGAAGTCAATAAATATACTTAATAGTGAATGTTTTTTGTCCAAACTGCTATAAATTTCTTCAGAGAAAGTTCTTAGGGCATCAAACGTGTTTAGGCCTTGGCGAAAACCAAACTGGCTTGGGTTTAGTATATTATGATTTTCTAGAAAGTTTATTAGGAATTTCTTCATGAGTTTTTCAAAAATTTTGGAAAAAATATTTAATAAAGATATTGGTCTATAGTTACTTAGTTCATCTTTAGCTCCTTTTTTGTGAATGGGGACAACAGTTGCGTGTTTAAAAAGTTGAGGAAATTTACCGTTATTGATAGAATTATTGAAGAGTAGAGTCAAAGGTATTGCAAATTGGTTTTTGCTAGATTTTAACACAGATACAGGAATTTCATGTACATTGCATTTTTTGTTTTTTAGAGAGTTGATTACATTAATTACATCCTGGGGTATGATTATAGGAATTGCCATCGAATGCAGATAGTCACCTCTAAAGGAAGCTGAGAGGATTTGTGGTGGAAGGCGGTAGACTTTGATCCAAGTTAGGTGCAATATTTGTGAAAAATTCATTGAAAGCTTGTGCAATTTCTAAAGGTTCAAAATTTTTTTTGCCGTTACAGAGTATGTGATTTGAGGCACTGTTTTTATGGTTATGGTTAGAAAATTGGCGAATTGTTTTCCATATCTTATGAGTATTATTTTTAAAACTGGTAAACTGAGCAATATAGTAAGATCTTTTTGCTTGTCGTATAGTAGTATTTAACATATTGCGGTATTGTTTATATTGAATCTCTGTTACAGCACCTACTTTATAATCTTTGTAAAGATAATTTTTTGTCCTTATAGAGTTAAGTACTGATTGTGATATCCAAGGATTGTTTAATCTCTTTTCAGTTATTAATTTGGATTTAAGTGGGAAACAATCGTCAAAAGCTTTTTTAATTTGATCTATAAATTTTTTACTGTTGTCATTGACATCGTTGTTATCAAGGAGAGCATTCCAGTCGATCATACTGATTTTTTGTGCAAATTTTTCCTTATTTGTTTCATTTATTATCTGAAACTCAACTTTATGTAATTTATTAGATTTGGAGGGAACAGTAACGTTAAGGAAAATTGGCAGATGGTCTGATATTGGGTAGTGTATTATTCCAGATGAAAAGTTAGAGAAAAAATTTGTAAAAATATGATCCAGTAGAGAAGGTTCACCTAGATTGTAACTGTCTGGAAAACGTGTTGGTCTGGAAATGTGTGGAAAGAAATTAATTGTTTGGAGAGATGCAAGAAAATTATTGGTTGGGATATGAGTAGTGTGCTCCAGCAAATTGATATTCAAATCACCTATAAGAATTATTTTTTTGTTAGTTACAGTGTTATTTTGTAACAGTGCACTTAGGGTGTTTGTAAATTCTTCTACTATTTCATGTTTGCTGTGAGGTCGGTATATTGCACAAACTATAAAAGAAAGAGAATTTAGAGTAATTTTAACGGTATTGATTTCAATATTATCATTAATAAAGGTTAAATCCTGCAACTGTTCAGACTGCAAATTATTTGAAATAAAAATAAAAATAAAAAATAAAAGAGAGAGAGAGAGAGAAGAGAAGAGAAGAGAAGAGAAGAGAAGAGAAGAGAAGAGAAGAGAAGAGAGAGAGAGAGAGAGAGAGAGAGAGAGAGAGAGAGAGAGAGAGAGAGAGAGAGAGAGAGAGAGAGAGAGAGAGAGAGAGAGAGAGAGAGAGAGAGAGAGAGAGAGAGAGAGAGAGAGAGAGAGAGAGAGAGAGAGAGTGGGGGGGTACATTCCAATTGGTAACCTGTCTGATGCAGCCTCGGTAAGCCACAAGTCTCTCCTGGGGTGCTGCACCAGAAGGCACCACTGAATAGTCTGGCACACCACCTGCAGGGAAGGATACAAAACTGCCTCACTACATTCAAAGATGGTGAAATTATATACAGATATCAAGAACTATTTCAGTAAACTCAAAAACTGACCTATGAAGACTTCGGTGTGGGTGTCAAGCAGGGCTGCAACATGAGTTGGTGCTGGAGAGACAGACCGAGTTGTGTGACCTTGGAATATCATTGAGCCAGATCCTTCCACTCTTGAAACGGTCACAGTTTGCCACTCACCCAACTTTACTATGGCCTCAGAATGTAACAACACCAGTCCAGGAGCATGCAGGCCTTTGATGTACCGTTGGAAGTAACGAAAGATAAAAAAGGTGTACATAGTATGATGGTAGCTATATCATAGAAAAAAAAAATTTCTTTCAGAAGTAGGTAATAAGTACATACAATTAAGCTATCCCACCTCAACAGCCTAAACTAATATAATGAATCAAATATAACCTGACAATCAAAGCTAATCTAACTGAACTTGTGAAGGATGCCTACATCTTATTCCTTTTAACTTATTAAAGTATGTTTCATGTAAGTTTGAATAAAGATTAAAAGTGCATGAAGACCCAGTAATCCAATTTCAAAAGAAATTCTGTTTTCTGATTAGATTTACATGGTCGAGTAGCATAGAGTGAGTGAGTTAATGCAAATAAAGTAAGTGCCAGACATCAAAGGTCATATGGCTAAATGTAAAGCTAAAAGGCAGATGGCAGAGCAAAGAGATAACGGCAAGGCAAAGTATGGAGACGGAAAGAATAGTTAGTTATAGTGAAATGCTTAGATCATATGGAGGATGTGGTTTTGTCAAAGAATGGCAAAACCAGAGTGGAGCAGCAAGTAACTGTGTTCTACTATAAACAAAGGCACTTCAGTGCATCAAAACATTTTCTTTTTGTCTTTTGAAGCAAAAATTTTTAATTTCCAGCATTTTTAAAAGGCATGATGAGTCAAGAGGAAACTCTCAGATCTGGAAGAAGGGTTGCATTCAGATACATAAGGTACTGTGAAAACCCTCAAAGCTCTAAACTATATGGGGAAGAATAGTCCAAATATCTGAAAAACAAGACCTTTGCAAGGATCTCTGGGTACCAGTCTTTTTTTAATTGATCTTATTTATCATATAGATAGCGCATAATTTGAGAACCCTCTGTTTATGTTTCTTTTTCTGTTCACTTCAACCCTTATCATCCCATCACATTTTTATTATAGTACTCACCAAGATAAAAGGTAAACTGCAAAGTACCATTGACAAGCACTAGGGCCATAAAATCTCCCGAGTTCCTCACAGGCAGTGCAAGAAACAAAATACCATTAGGATAGTCTGGCTTGAAAGACAGTGTGATATGAGACTCCCTACGAAGACTTCTGGTGGATGCAAGGCTGGCATAGGAACCTTCCCCGGAGAACTGCAGGTCTGTGATATTCATGGCTGAAAAATATTGAAAGTTATTTAAAAAATAATTCATTCAATCTGTTATTTTAATTTCCAAGTGGTGTCTTTGGAAATAAAAGTTTTGAAATGACTGAAATGAGGCAGTGGAATTCATCAAATATGCAAAACAAAAATTTTGAAGTAAGTAAAATGAGGAAGTTAAATTCATCAAGATAGCAATCTTCACTATATATATCATAACTGCTATTAAGAACATAACATAAGAATTGAGGAGACTGCAAGAGGCCAGTTGATAACCTATACGAGGCAGTTCCTTGTCCGTCACCCTTGGAATAATCCAATATTCAGCCATCTCACCTGTCATCCTTATCCATACTCTCATCCAACTGTCTTTTAAAGCTACCTATTGCCTCAGCACTTACTAACGTGTCTCCCCAGCCTATTACAATCGTTCATCACTCTGTTAGTCAACCAATATCTACCTAGGTCTGTCCTATATCAAGTTTTTCTAGCTTGTACCCACTTCCACGTGTCCTATCCTGACTACTAATTTCTAAAACTTGATCAATGTTTCCCTTATTAATTCCTTTTACCCATTTGAAAACCTCAATCATATCCCCTCTTGCCCTCCTTCTCTCTAGAGAGTGGAGATTAAGACGTTTTAATCGATCTTTGTAGGGTAAATTTCTCAGCCCCTGAATCATCTTGGTCATCTTCTCTGAACTGCCTCCAAGGAGCCTATATCCTTCCTATAATAAGGGGACCAAAATTGAGCTGCATAATCTAGATGGGGTCTAACTAGCGCTAAATACAACCTCAAAATTAAAATTTGTCACACACCTACCTATAAATCCCAGTATCTTGTTGGCCCTATTTCTTGCTATAATACACTGTTCCCTGGGGCGCAAGTCACTGCTTACTTGAACTCCCAAGTCACTCACACTATATGACCTTCCTAAGGTAGTGTCATTTAATGTGTAGTCTACAGGCCTATTACCTTTATTTACGCTCATAATGCTACACTTGTTAAAATTAATAAACTAATTGAATTTTTCAATCAAATTCCCAGAGTTTTCCTTGATTTAAGATATTATTTACAAATTCCCTGACTTGAAAAAAGCTGAGTAATTTTTCCAAATTTTCCAAGATTTGAAGAATGAGTGAGAACTCTGTTAATTTACATGATTTTGAGGAGTTTTGCTTATACACATTGGCCATACACCACATTTTGACAATTTGAAATATGTTCATTAACAGGTCAATATTATCATGTATTACCTTGATCACAGAGTGTGCCTGTCCTGCCCAGTTGACAGAGGCAAGTAGGTGTCTCCTTTTCGAGTGACAAGGCAGTCAGGCAAGATGATCCAGGGTGGCATGAATTTTCACCACCTTCACAGAGGTGACTTGGGACTTCACATCTGGAACCTTTCCACCCCAAAGGACACTCACACCTGAGGATATAAATGTTCTTACTATGTAGGTATTGTGAAATATGAATAATAAATAAATATAAATAATAATATTGATTATAGAATTAAACTTGAGTGGCACTCAGTAGAGAGCAAATACCTCCGTTGCCACTGATACTTGTGAATTCTACTGATCTTGATATTTTATTTTGACCTTTAGAAAATTAATTGAATGTAACATAGCAGGGGGACATAATAAGGAGGTTTTGCAAAGTTGTGTGTATTTTTACAGTTATGAATTTAAAAAAATAGGGTTAGTCATGGAAGCTGCTTTTCGGGCACACCAAAGGTGGCGCCAAAAAAATGGAAATACCATTGTTGATGTGGAGTTTTTCCTGACCTTTCAAAATTTAATGGAGAGGAGCTTTAAGATAGAGGGTCATGCTGATGAAGTTTTATGAGGTTGCAATGCATGATGCTATTAGGAAGCTGCTAACATACCAACAAACAAAGTAAAAACATAACTTCTCACTCAGCTTCGTTGACAGAGGTAACAAAAATAGGACCAAAGACTCCTTTTTTTTAATTTTGTTTGACAACTATACATACTTACTTAGAAATAGACAAACAATTGCCATACCTGAAGGTTGCACCCAAAGCAATGCAGCTGCCTCCATTGTGGCAATGGTTCTGACTGCCATGGCATGGGTCCCTGCCACATTCTTGTACATTAAATGCAGCACCCATTCTACCAGTAGTCCAGGGTCCTATTGGAGACTTGGACACTCGGAGGTCAAAGACACAACCATAAAATCCATTGTGGCGCCACATGTCAGCGGGCAGGTGACTCATATTCCATGATGGGTGGCCTCCTGTTTTAATAACACAAATTAAGGAATATTCTATATATTATAAAAAAGGAAGAAAAAATAAAGATTCTAGACCATTACATAAGTTGCATCCCTTAATATTTTCATATCTAAACATAATTAATACAGGATACTAACCTGTTATCATAGTGCATGCTACGTGTTAAATGAGCTGTATATCATGACATTATACAGTTGAGTCTCCTTTATTTATCAAAATAGCCTACTGTATTATTTTAGGTAACTATTAATTCATTGTTTCATACATACTGTACTGCAATTATATCAGTGAATTTGAGTTCAAAGAAGTGCATAACCAGTAACTTTTGAAAGGTCCCAGATTACTTTTATGTTTTCCCATTTAAAGTTTGCTTTACAAGTAGCAATTTTGGACTAAGTGAGGTTTTTCCAGTCTACTATAATCGCTAAATCCGTAGCCCCACTGTAGAAGAAAAGTGATCAGTAAGAAAGAGAAACATTGAACGGTAAGTAAAAAAACATATGTTATGAGAATTCTTTTCTGTTAATTATCTGAATAATGTTCTTCTTGGGAGTTTGATGGGACTGTGCAGGCTGTGGTGCCACAACACCTGTCTAGTTTAGCTCCACTGATCATTGAATTGTTAAGCCTTTTCACCACGACAAGGTAGTGTTCCCACGAGAAGAGATTTTTAATCCACGGATGACCAAATCCATACATAAAAATGTTGTATATATCAAGGGACCACTGTATAACAAAAAGCCAGACTAGGGAACAAAATAAGCATGTGCTGACCAATGTAAAGGAGATTATTTGTGTTGAGGGAGGATAGAAAGCCTGGAGTCTTAGCAGAAACATTCTTCTGAGCATCCACCACAAACCAGGCCCAGCGCCCCTGCCGGCCAACAAGAGCAGTATGTGTGTGCAGTGTATGGTCCAGAGGCTCCAGTGTTACTATCCTTCGTGGACCTGTTGGAGGTAAAGAGTCATTCTGCAGTAAATAGCCTCCTATGTCTTGAATTTGGATATTTCCTTATACATGTTAGAGAAACAGCAAAATCATTGTTATAAAACCTTATGTCCATTGCCATATACTATCTATATCTATAGTATTGATTCAATTTGAATTATTCTATATGAAAAGGGGATAAGGTACAACAGATTTTTCCAAGTTTTAGTAACATTTCTAATAATCTAACTTTTCTGTGATATCAAAACAAATAAACAAATGTTGTGAAGTTAGTACGATATACAAGCTGATGAAACCTGCGGCAATGACTATGAGCCACGAGGTAACAAAATGATGGCACATAGAAAGGAAAAGTAAAGTTAAGCTAGTTAAAAGCTGTGTATGAACCATAATAGGTCTAATGGGAGAAGTATATTGAAGCAAAACTCAAGAGAAAGAGATATATACAAAAGGGGGATGACTATAGAGGAAGAGAAATTGTGAAACACATTCATTCAGTGAATAATAGAGTGAATCAATATATTATGGGAAAGTATGATAAATGAAGCAATGTGAACAAGTTTAGTTAAGATTGTTTGTAAAATTAGTAGAAAAGATCTTCAATTCTTATTTCTGGTATAGATACATCATTCTCCTCTATAAGTACTTTAGTGGCATAAATAACTGTGGTGACTAATTAGTATATACCTTTATTACTAGCTTATCCGTATATCAAGTTGTTAGACACTAGTGTGATATTGTCAGAGGCAGTTGGTTCAAGAACTCGTATAACTTTATTATTGATGCCAGTTATAGTGCACATAAAGGCACTTTAAAATAATACAAATATTAAAGAAAGAGCAATTGTATGAATAATAAAGGGTAAGGAATAAAATTGTTGGAAGAGATTAATTTGAATTGAATTGTGGTGTCGTTAAACAAAGGATTCACTGTGGTGAGAGGAAAGGTTAAGAGAAGGCACACTGAGTGATCCTCACTCACTGAGTCAGCCAGATGATTAGATGGTCAGTTAGCATGCAAGTAGCCACTCTCTGTTCTTCCCTCTACTTATAGGATAGGAGTTGCTATAGTACACATCAGTGAACCTGCATATGTAACCTAGTAAGTTCACTGTGTGTGAAGAAGAAAGTGTTATGATAATATGTAGTATATGGTAATGGATCGTATGTATGACGTGCTTATGTATATTGTACATTGTTCATAGGTTAACAAAGTGGAAGGAAAACAAGATACAGTGATATCATTTGAGTCCTCACCAGTTCCAAGGTCCCAGGTCAGCATCAAGTGTCCACGTACCAAGCTAAGGGCTAGGAAGTCCTTGACAGAGGCTCTCACACTATTGCCAATGTAAGCCATCAGTCCCACTTGTTGCAGTGTTGGGGTACTGAAGTGCAATCTGTGGAAGAAGTCCTTTATTAGTGTATATACTCTAAAAAATTCTCCATCACCTCGTAATTCCTTGTTTATCACCACCATCATTCATACAACGCTAGTACAAACTGAATTAATTGCCACATACCCAAACAAATTATAACTGTCTTTCTTTATCAATCATCTGATGCATGTAATCCAATATCTGCTTCTCAACTTCTCACTTGATTCATCTCTTCCAGTAACATTGCACATCCATTTTACTATACACTTTTCAGCAAACTCCAACTTTTTGCCATCTTTACTTTTAATAATCCATTATCATTACTGCTATACAGTTTCCTATAAAATTCCTCTGCTACCTTGATCACTTCATCTCTATTATTTGTAATCTGACCTCGTTCGTCCTTTAAAGCATTCGATGAGATTCTGCACAGAAGATTGGAATACATTGGAGGATAGAACACATGGAAAATTACATCTAAAGCAAAAAATATACCATGTATTGGAAATGGAAGAGTGGAATGAGATCCTCATGGACTTATAAGTTAGGAAATAAATTATATCAATATTAAAAGAAGAGAAAGATTTGTGAATGGTAATACAGGACAACTTATCACCAGAGAATCATATACATATAGAATATTTGGTGACACATTCAAGATGCTAAGAAATATACGGATGGTTTTTTATTTCCTAGATGATGGGAAAAATTATAACTACAAAGATTAGACTAAAACTGGAATAAGCAAAAATAATATGGTCCCCTCAAAAAGAAAAAACATGTGTTGAAATTGGAAAGAATGCAGAGAAAAGCAACTAAGATGGTGCCATATTTAGAATACCAAGCATATGAAGAAAGATTAAAAGAAATGCAAATAACACTAAAAGAAAGAAGAGAAAAAGAAGACAATTACAATATATTAATTGATGAACAACCTGGAGGAAACAGATAGAAAATATCTAATTATGAAAAGAAAAGGAGACTAGATATTTGAGGGGACAAGAAAAAATTACAAATAGGAATTTGCTTGAATGACACTAAAAAGTATAAGAAATAAAGACTACAGGAAGAGGTGATAATGACACTTTCAACACAACAAATCAGTGTTGTTTCCATAATACAGGTAATGATATTTTCTGTATAAATATTGCTCTATTCTTCTAAGATTCATACAATAAGATAGGCACAAAAGTTACATGAAAAAGAAAACAAACCACTTACTCACCTGATAGCCAGTGTGTGAGTTATATCAACATCAATCCTATAGGAAGAGAAGGAGCTGTAGCCGGCCACACTGCCACTGTAGGATGGGAGCTCCACAACACTTTCTGAGGAAATACTTTTTCATCTACAAAAGATATATTGACAAAAGATACGGTGCTTATTGTATATGCTGGATTTCTCTCATTTTGCCATGAATATCTTACCACTTCCTCTTCTTAGAAAAATGCCTTACCTAGCTCACAATAAAGGCCATGTCGATGATTAGAGCAAAGACAGATATGGTAGTGGGCAGTGGGAACACACTTGCCACTGTGACATGGACCAGTCACTCCTTCACACTCAGCATGCTCACACAGCTCACCCTGATACCTATAAAAAGAAAGATCAGTTAGTATAGTATAGTGGTGTGCATGTGGCCAATCTCACCAGGATGTACGGGAAGTCCGCATCAACGATCAGTTTCATCCTGGCAAAGAAAAAAGAAATCAAGGAAGCTGATGTTGCGAAAGGGTTAAATGTGCTAACAAAACAGAGATCACAAACAATCAAAGATCTTGATAAGTTGCTGTTGGTGTGATTCAACGAACAAGTTAGTGGAAGATAGTGTTTCGGAGGCGATAATATGTGAAAAGGCAAGGCTGTTGCATGCAGATCTCGCAAAGAAAATGCGTGGAATGAGTGCTGCTGTTAGTGAATTTAAGGCCAACAGAGGCTGGTTCCACAAATTCAAGAAGTGAACTGGCATACACAGTGTGGTAAGACAACAAGAATCTTCAATATAGATAAAAGTGATGTTAAATGTTCATTTATCCATTTCATTAGACATTTATATATAATTCTCATTGTTTTCTGTATGTAAAACTATAGTAATTCTGTATAAAATGTATTTTTTGTGAATATATGATGTAAAACTTTTGCATTGAAGAATAATTTCTTGATCTGTGCTGCTATCTCTATGATCCACAATTTTATCTCACCCTTTTGGGCACTGGCATGACCACAGAGCAGGGCCAGGGATGCAAGAACCACCATTGTAGCAGGACTGAGGAGGACAGGGTGCTGTACCACACTCCTGAACTCTTTCTCCAGACACACCAGCAAGCCACATGTCCACTTCACGTCCATTCACCTGGCACGTGCACAAAGAAGGGAGTTATTATCATACAATTCTTCAAACACTAGTGTCAAGTTAATAGTAGAAAGTAGTAAAAACTTGTAGTGTGTTTTTTCTCTTGTGTTTTTAACTAACCTAACCAAACACAAACTAAGAAGAAAGAAGAAGAAAAAAGAAAAGAAATTAAACACAAGAGAAAAAACCACACGCATCAGAGAAGCACTTGAACCGAACTTCCCAAAGCAATACTCACAAGTTATAAAAATAAATTGTGAGAGAGAGAGAGAGAGAGAGAGAGAGAGAGAGAGAGAGAGAGAGAGAGAGAGAGAGAGAGAGAGAGAGAGAGAGAGAGAGAGAGAGAGAGAGAGAGAGAGAGATGGGGGTGGGGTTAGGCAGGCGAGGTGAGGAGAGTGAGCGCAGCCAATCGCGAGGCAGCGTCTTGCTACATCACTGGAGAGGGCGGGGTGGGAGAAAATTGTCGCTAGGTTTCGGAAATATGCTTCCCGGACAATGCCAATTTCAATTCAAGTTATGGAGATTTGTTGAAAAATTTTAACTGGGCCTGGAACATTTCAAATTATCCAAAATGTGAATTATATATGTTTGAATTATCAAGGTTTAAGTGTATCTACAAATTTGAATTGGAGGTTTCTGACCTCCAATTCAAACATAGCATAACACTCAAAGAAGCTAGACAAGAAGCCAGTCGCACTGATTTCCAACAGGTTACCCTCTCAGTGCATTTCCTCTAACACACCACAGTCCACAATTATCACAACCTTTCCCTCAACTGTATCACATTCTCCTTCCTCCATTTATACCTCTTCCTCTCCCACTCCTCTTGTTCCTTCGTCATCTAGTACAATTAATCCTATTAGCTCTTCCACTTTCTTGTGTATCAATTCCTTTGCTCTTCCAGATCCTTCCTCAGACTTCATCTCATGACATCCTTTGTATGCCCACTGGCACTTACCTTTCACTTTCAGCCATTGAACACACTTCTTAACCCCGTAATCTTCCTTTATTCTTACCAAAGATGATGAACCAACGTAATTTGCCATTTCTCATTGTCTCACTGATGTTCTCAATATTTAGACTACTTTTCAGTTTCTAACTAGTGTGACCATCTCTCTAAGTAGTAATACATATCCACATTACCATACTCATTTCAGTATAGTCTAGCTTCTTCACATTGTTGTGACTCATGATTTGAAACAAAAATTGGAAATACTTAAGGTTTATGTTATTTATGTTATTTAAAAAATAGAGGGGTCTCGGTTTTAAAACATGTTTCTTTTTCACCTTGGACAATGGCAACTAACCTTCTTGTTGAGTCTACACAGCTTACTAACCTCTAGGAGAGAGACACATCCTTTAAGTCTGGGGAGAAAGCCAGCCTTCACAACCAGTGGGGATGAATAGGAGGAGGGCAAGCCACCAAGGTAAAGTAGACCAAGCTGCACTAGTGGACTCCAAGACTTCTGCTCGCTATATACTGGATCTGTGCCATTCACCTGGGGAAAGATGAACATTGTCATATGACAGAAGATAGTGAAAAAAAATTAAGCACGGAAAAAGAACATGTACATATGATGTTACTATTGTTGTTATTTTGGCTCATAGTTTGACCAACTATGTCAATCCCTTGGTGGAAGGCAATGGCTCGAGGTGGGTGGATCCTAAAGTGTCATATAATGCATGCTGTGACAATGATGATGGGCGGAAAAGGAATACACTCTATACCATTGTGTCATGTATCATTGCTGATAAGACAATTGTTATTGTTATAAGATAGTCCTGGAGGATTGAGTGGTGCTTATAAAAAAGTTGTGCCAAGTTGACTTTACTCCTGTATGGGAGGCATTGTTCTGACAAGAAAAAAAAAGAAGAAAAGGAGGAGAAAGAAGAGGGAGGAAGATAAGTAAAGGTAATGTTTAAGTAGTATTACAATTTCAAAAACCACCTGTATTAATTTTTATATTTCTAATATGATCACAGATGTATGTCATAAATATATTTTACTTTAAATCAATTTTTTATCCCTCCTAGCTAAAAATTCATTCAAATATCCAAAGTTTATCGGAGATTGAGGACAAGTTTGCATGTACTAATGAATTATTGCTTTAAGTCAGGTCAATGATACATGATATGCAAAGGACAGTAATTCTTGATGTATATATATTCCTATGAATAGCATTGAAAATAAACAAGTTGGTAATTGTTACCAGTGTGTTTGGACCACTTACAATGAAATGGGAGATTAGGGATAAAAAAAGATAGATTTTCAGTGTTAGTTATCACACGGCAATTTACATCACTTATCAATGGCGGAGCTCACCTGCAGTGATGCACTACATTTTCCTGGTCCCCAAGGTGTATCATGTAAGTATGGAGTCCACCACATCCTTCAAGATGAAGAAACATATACTTAAAACTGTGATGACATATATTAATGAAATTCAAATATCAGAAAGAATATGCTCAAATGATACAAGACTAGGTGATTTACATGCACTTTCCTGAAACACACAGGTAATAAAAATTAGCAATCAAATTCCATGACTGGTAGAATGCACAGATTAATAACCTTTTTCTTCAGCAATAATAGATTATTTTTCATAATATTGTGTTGTCTACCAAAAGAACTCCATCCCATTCCTATTCTTCTTTTGATTTCTTTTTCATGGTCTAGACATGCACCAATTTTCTGTCCTAAGTAAATGTATTCTTGGACACATTGTATTACTTCATCATATATTTTAATTTCATGCCATCTGCACCTCCTGCTTTGCACCTGTTCATTCCTTGTAGTGTTTTCTTTATTTAACTCGTGCTTATGTAAGATACTTCAATGTTCAAAGTTTCCAAGCTGGAGTCTTCTGTTTGCTTATCATTACTCTTATACAATTTTCAATAAAATTCTTCTACTACCTTGATCACCTTATCTATATAATTTGTAATCTGACCTTGTTCCTCTTTTAAAGCATAGTGTTGCTCTCTGCCAATGCCAAGTGTTTTTGCTATCGTCATACTTGTACCCTTGTTTAGAGTTTCCTCAATCATTTCCGCATTGTACTTTCAAATGTCATTAGTTTTTCTCTTGCTTATGGCTTTAGATAGTTCAACTGTTTCATTTTGTCTTGTATTGTTTTTATTACCTTTCTGCTGTTTTATTATGAGGTTTATTGCTGTTTTTTGGGGTACTTTCCCACCTACTTCTTGAGCAGATTCTAAAACTGCATTCCCGTATATCTCGGCAGATAAGGCTACACTTGGATCATCAAAAAACATACCTAAAACATGGTTTCGTTTTATAGACCCGATACAAAATTTGGAATTTTAAAACCTATGGGCCACGCCAACAAGCTCAGTCAACACAACACCACACTTACGATATGTAAACAAATCGGTCATTGACATTGGTTAAACTATCAACTACCACTACGGACAATAGCTTACATATTGTATTTACCTTATTATATGCCTCACTGATAACATACCTAAGGAATAATCTTTAAATTAAGTTATTTGACAAGATAAACTGTACATGATTGCACATCTTGACCAACTATCATTTGTGACAAATGCTGACACATGTACATATGGAATCTGCCTTTCCAATCAAAGATAATCATAATGATATATATAACTGTGCAGCTTGCAAGCTGCTATCCGATGACAAAAGCTGACCCATGTAAACATGGAACCTGCAATTGATGATGCTGAAATGTTGATGAGATAATCTTACCTAATGGAGACATCTGTGAGGCAGTTTCTGGTTAATTTTTCATTGCCCTGGAGGAAGGATACTGTGTTGAGGCCACACGAGAAGACAAACTGGAGGAGGGAGTTCCTTAACAACAGCATGAAGAAGGCTTCTCCAGGACCCTCACTGTAGGCCACAAGACCATTTTCTTCTTGAGATGTAAACTGTACATAAATCTGTTGTTGGGGGTAACATAAACATCAGTATATTTCAAGATCTAATCTGGAAATTTTAATAAATATTAACAATAGCAGCCACTAACTTTTATGCACTATGAGGTAGTGTTCCATCCTGCAGGAAAATATTGGCTTGAGTCTTTTCAAAAGATGACTAAAGGAGATCCATTCACATTTTCAAATGCACTTCTTAGGAGACAAAAGTGTTTTCAAGGATCTCAAGATCACCAAGACCAATGAAAGTAAAGAATCCTCAAACCGCAAACTCTAGGGGTATTTTGTGGTTTTGTGATATTTCTTATACTTCACTGAAGATTCAACTGCTGATATCACAGTGTTGCCTCATGTTTTAAAATACTAAAAAATGAGAGGGAACAATCGTGGACAGGGCCCTTGAAGTGTGTGGCATCAATGGACCCACAATGATCACTATGGTTCAGTAGTTAGTTCAACCTTAACTGTCCCATCAATACAACAAACTAAAGTCAAAGGTCCATGATACAAGATATGCTTATGATGTGAATAGAGAAAATGGGAAGGGTAACAAATGTGTTTTTGGAAGGCTTGCCATACCTAGCAAGGGAGAAGGACTGAGTTACTTTGTTACAAAAATTGTCAAGCAGAGCATCCTAAGATGGTATGAAAAAATGGAGAGAATGATTGAGTTATATAATGAGAATAATATAAAACAGTGGGTTAGATCAATATGGTAGACACAAAAAATAAAAAAGCAGTGTACCTGAACACCTGTCCGCAAAGACATGTTACCCACATCCAGGCCCAGGTATGATGCACCAACAAAGTATGGCTTGTTGATGTAGAAGTAAAGCTGGCATGATGCACCTCGGTAGTTGAATGGACAATCACACTGCCAGGAAAAAAAAATACATGCATGTTGGAATAGGGAGCAGCAGGTGTTATAAGTAGTGCCCTGATTTGGGGAGTGAACACAGTCTTAATTAATCACATCATCACGACAATGAATATATGAACATCCAGAATGAAGAGGAGTGCTGATCAATGAGGGAGACAACTGTTGGTAATTCATATAGTACACTAACACCTTACATATCAGCAATAATGCAGCCAAGGCCATGATAGAGTTTCCAGATACCCGAAAGAAACACACATATACGAGTGGTACAAAGGTGTGTCGAGTAATGTAATAAGATGGTTGTTAGATGTGAAAGTTTTGAGAGGGGAAGCGGGAGGTATTTCCAACCACTTCCTTATGGAGGGAAAGCTGAGGGTAGTTATGAGGTGGGTGAAGACTAGATGAGTAGGGGAGGCAAAGTGAGTCCTCAAAGTGAGTGAGCTGAACAAAAAGGAGAAAATTGAGGAATACCAGGAGAGGATAAAGGACGAGTGGAATATGGTGAGTGAAAAAGGTGATGTGGATGAGGAATGAAATTTGTTTAAGAGTCTCTTGATGGGGTGTATGGAGAAGGTGTGTGGTATGAGAAAAGTGCGAGGTGGAGTGAGAAAGGAATGAATGGTGGTGGGAAGCTGTAAGTTTGGCTGTTGTAAAAAAGAGAAATAGCCATTGAGTCTGGCTGGAGAGGAAAATTGAGGTGTCATAAGAGATACAAGGAAAAGAGAAATCTGACTAAAACAGCTGTGCGTGTTGCAAAAGTGAGTGCAGATGAAAAGTGGGGTAAGAATATAACTGAAAACTTCCATGAGAACAAGATGTCCTGGAAGGAGGTACAGAGGAAAAGGAAGGGAACATCTGGTATGTACGACATCAGAAACTAAAGATAGATATATAGATTAATGAAAGAAATTGTACACATTCATGAGCTCAAACATTCTCAATGCAAATATAATCAATAATAATATGATTAAAAATCTATATTCTTCTTATACCTCTCTCAACTGCGCCGAGGTCCTTCAAAGGGCTTCCGAGAATTAATGTTCATCTATCTATCTATATACAAGGCTGTTATCCCTCTAAAGAAAGGTAGCATGTTCATATAAAAATACATAAACTGAACTCACGGTGGAGCTGTCATTGATGACATGACAAATGCCTCCATTGAGGCAGTAGTTCTTCCCACAGGCCACAGAAGAACCTTTCAGTGGTGGGAATGCAGTGGTGAAGACATCATGAGGTTGAGAAATGGTGTGGACTTGAGGTGGAGAGGACAGTGTGTAGACATCAGGGGAAATGGATGTGGTTGAAGGGATTTCCATAAGTAAAGTTGAAGCCGTGGAGTCTGCAGTTGAACTAGTCAATGTCTCAGTTTTTGAAGTTAGTGTGGTTTCAATTTCAAGAGTAAGTGTAGTCTCAAACATTGGAGTTGAAGCAGTCTCAAGGGAGATTGGGGTAGCTTCAACTTCAGGAGTTGGTGTAGTCTTAATTTCAGATGAAGTTAGTATTAAGCTAACTTCAGGAAGGATGAAAGTGGTATCAATTTCAGGAGAGAAGGTTGAAGTCTCACTTTCAGTAGGTGTCGGTGTAGTTTCAATCTCAAGTGGGGATGTAGTGATATCAGTTTCAGGTGAGGTTAGGGTAATGTCAGTTTCGGTAGTGGTTGGAAATATGTCGCTAGAGAAAGTTAGAATAATATCAGTTTTAGGAGTAGTTGAAAGAGTTGTATTATCAGTGGGAGGCATAGGTGTAATGAGAATATCAGGGACAACAAGGGTAGTGTAGAATTCAGAGGGAAATATAGGAGTTGCCGCTATTTCTAAAGTTGTGGACGTGGAGGCAGCATCCAAAGGGAAGACTGGAGTAGGAGTAAATTCAATGAGAGTAGTAAAGATGTATGGATCTGTAAACGGGATTACAGTGCTGGAAATGCCTACTACATCAACGAATGATATTGCTGTAGTCTGGTCAGCTGGGATGAGAGTGGTGGTGGGTGTGGTTGGAGTGATGGGAATCTCCAGGACCTGCAATGTAGTGAACAATGGTACAATAGTGATAAAAAATGAATAAATCATTAGAAATCTCTTTACTCAAGGCTTTACTCGTAGAGACATGTCTAATATAGTATTATTATGTAAAGTTATCAGATAAAAGTGAGAAAGATGTCTAATATATAATTATTATGTACTATCATCCACATCATACACAATAATGTAGCTAATTGTTCAATTTTGTGATACTATTATTTCTGAAGATACACTGGTGAAAACTTATGTCCAATAAAACTATCTAGTAAGTGGGAAATCATTACATGCTTTAGAAGAGATTTTATCTACTTCAGTCATCCACAATTTGTAGTATCACTTTTATTTCAGGAATAAGTATTGTGAAGCTTTCACTGTGTGACAAACAGTTTCAAGGATGCTTGTGTGTGTTAAATGGGGAAAAAAACAGTGGTATATAACGAAACAGTTTCTTGATAGAATATATTGAAAATTTACTGAACTTTAGTAAATAAATAGGGAAATGGAAATAATCTACTAATTGTTCATTATTGGTATTTCTGTCTTTACAGATTCTGTTAGACATCCTGTTGAGACATCACCAATGGCCTCAGATAATTTTTACATATATAACTCATTCGATGGGAGATCTACAAGGATGATCCTACACAAATATACATTATCTGCTTCATTAGCTATACCAAAGTTTTTGGTGTTTTTTACAAATTTATCATTAGTAACTTCTGTCAAAGTTGCATGATAATGTCTGCCTAGGATGGGTGCAAAGGAATGGGGATGTAACCTTTTTGATTTACTGACATTTTCTGTCACTGACATTGTTTCTGTTGCAGGAAGAAGTTTGCTTTTTGAAGTTCCAGATCCAACAGCTCCATCATTACTTGATGTAGAAGTGATAAGATTATTATCGTCGTTCTCATTGACATTTCTGACAGATGCTTGAAGAAATTTTTGAGTTGATTCAGGCAATTCTGAGATATAAAGTGATGTACTTGTTCCCGTGTTGGATAATACATAAGAACTACTACTGAAGAGTTGTATAGTAGTCTCACTCTCAGTGTTCCCAATATCCACTGATGAGGATATCACTTTGTAAGTCAACCTGTGATGCTCATAAGTCAAATCAAGACGGTTAACTGTGGTACCAAACTGGATGATAACGGATTTTGTAAGGAGAGGGTCGACACTTGTAATGCTTTCTGCTGTTGGAAGCAGAAAATATTTTGTCAAGCCTGTAGAGGGTATCAAAGTTGTGATACTGACTGGAAAAGCTGCTTCAGAAGAAAGCATATTAATATTTTCAGAAAGCAGTGTGGTGGTGAAAGGTACAGAGACAAGCTTATTTCCTAGTGAATTGACTGTGTAAAAATAACTATTCATACCAGCCTTAGTAGCTTGGATCAAGTTCCCATCTCTGTCATCAACCGGAAGGAACATTTCCATGACAGAGTCTTGGATGGAGGTAAGCGTGCCAGCTACTAGTTTAGGAGTGAGTAGAGGAAGCACTAAGGGGCTGATATTAGGAGTTAGCATAGGTGTTGATTCAGTCTTAGCATCAGCCATGGATAAAGCAATACTTACATCTGATACTAATACATGGGAAAGGGATATGGACTCAGTTGAAGGAGTGGGGAAAGATCCCTCTAAGGTAGTGATGGGAGTTGGCAGCAGCAAATTAGTTTCAGTTAGGTATTCATAAAATGTGACAGACTCTTCAGGCGCTGGAGAGGAAGTCAGGACCGGAAGCACTGGTGTTGGCTGCATAGGTTTGCTTTGTTCTATTAAAGAAGGATCAATGCTGCTGGATGAGGAGGGAGACTCATAAAGTTCACTAGAAAAGTAAGGCACAGTGATTGATGGCAGTTTGCTGTACACCATCGAGATTTTGGCACTTATCACAGAAGATGAAGTAAAAACATCCATGGAGTCCAAAGAAAATGTAGGTATTATGAGACTTGATATCAAATAGTCATTTGTCACTACTGCACTGGGATATTCTGCAGTGCCACTAACACTAGTCATGTAAACATCTTCACTCACTGTTAGTACATAATCATTCTGCTGATAGCTTATGTTGAACTGAGTACCAAAAAACTTTCGATCAAAAGGAACATTTGGTTGGTATGGTTTATTTTCAAACCAATGCGGAAATGGTTGACAATACTGTCCTTCAGGTGTGCTAATACACTGACAGAGCACTCCTGAGGCAGAGTCAGGGCAGCTGCATTTAAAGCTGTCCACTCCATCAATGCAAAGACCACCATTCATACATCTGCAGGAATAAATCTCAGTAAGAATTATACTTAATGGACAATTGAACACAAAATTAAGCGTGTCACTAGGAATAAGAATATTGATATTCAAAATGTGGGGCAAATAAGATGAATAAATACATTTATAAAACTAATATATAAAAACCCTATGCATCCACTAACACTATCTATCTATCCTGCACCTGAATTACCTAAATCACCAGCTACTACTTGCCAACACTGCACTGAAGCTTGCTAAATACAAAGAAAATGAATAAGCTCTTTGCTAATATGTAGTTCAAGCACACTATGTCTCCATATGCACATCTACAGTCTAATAACCAACAGCCTAATTAATATCCTAACCTGGGTGCATAAGGCAGGCAATCGTTGTACTGTTTTTGACATTGTGGCCCATGATAATCAGGCACACAGTAGCATGTAGCATTATGCTCCTCCATCACACATAAGGCATAATTCTTGCATGGATTTGACTCGCAGAATACCAGGTTCTCCTCACACAGTGGGCCAGTGAAGCCTGTAAGAGTTTTAATGTTGAGTTAATATCAGTATCTCAAACCAGATATCTAAAATATTATCATGACAACAAGAAACTTCAACATCAGAATAGGACTTGAACTCACCAAACTGACAAGCACAGGCAAAGGCACCAGGTGTGTTGACACATATGGCAGCATTTTGGCACGGTGTTTGGCTGCATTCATCCTCATCTTCCTCACATCTCTTTCCAGTCCATCCTACCAAAATGAACACAAGATTGAGTGAGAAATGAGGAAGTGCACAGAAGAATTGGTGTTGCTGAAGTTAGCTGATCGAGAAGAATAGGGTGTGTTGCAATATTTGGGGCATGTGGAGAAAATGGATGAGGTACATGGGGAATATCTGCGGAACAAGGATAAATGTTTGTGTGTGATAGTTAAATGGAGAACAGTATTGAATGCATGAATGGAGATGGAGTCTAGATGACCTTGGGAGGTTCTACCACATCTGGTCTAATCAGCTGATTGAGTCACATGCAGGAAAGGGGATGGATCAATTTTGAAGCTATTGACATGTAAATCCCTGATTATGCTGCGGGATTAACTGTCATACAGTGTGGTATGGTAAGGATCGATCCCTTCTCTCCAAGAGACCTAAAGGTAAAGATGTGATGGAATGCATGTGGATCTATATAACATAAAGGTGCCTTGTCTCAGCTGTTCCTCTTTAAGCCAATGATCATCCAATGTAAGAGCTATCAAAAGGAAGCAAATAATTAAAGACAGTGAAGATGGACTTGCTTTGTTTCACATGTGTGAGGTAGCATCCAAGAAAGAAGTAATATAAAGAAGTGAATATAGATATAGAAAATAGTAAAATATACAGGTCGGTTCTTTTTATATGTGAGAATTGGGTTCCTTGGGGAGAGTCTCATAGATATCTGTCCTTTTCCTTAGTTGCCTTTTATGACCTCAAAGGATAGAGACACGTATCTTAAACCCCTTGTTGCAGACAACATCTATGAGAAAGGAAAGTTTGATTGCATTTTAGTAGGCATTTTGACATCAAACAGTATTTATGCATAATCAGTGTCATTGTCATCTGTTATGACATGACAGCATTATCATCTTTCAGAAATAATGTGAAAAGGACATAAGTAGCTTTTTCTGTATCTTAAAAACAATCACCATTTTTGCAATTAGTGAAAATTCTATATGGAGTGAAGAGATAATTAAGTTTTGTATCTTAAAAACTATCATTGTCTATTCAACTACAGATCAAAAATCTATATCTAAAAACAGGGAAGTCTATAGGTCCAACATGGAGGCATCACCTGGTTGGCAGAGGCAGGTGTATGCGAGGCCAGGACCATCCACACAAACCCCGCCATGGAAACACTTTGGGGAATCTCCTGCCCACAGTGATGATGAATTGCATACACTCACATCAATCTCACAGTTTTCTCCTGCAAGCATAAAACTTCAAGCTATTTCACTCTGCAGAAACTATCGTCTACTATCGATTTATTCTCCCCAACTCGAAACAGCAGTAAGTTCTCATCTTTGCAC
This sequence comes from Cancer borealis, assembly GCA_036785275.1. Taxonomy (NCBI): domain Eukaryota; kingdom Metazoa; phylum Arthropoda; class Malacostraca; order Decapoda; family Cancridae; genus Cancer; species Cancer borealis. The sequence continues at coordinate 56,642 of JAXIVD010001745.1, forward strand.
ATTAAGTCATTCTACCAAAACCTCAAGAAATTCAAATTGCAGAGTTAAATGTAACATCCTATGAAGATAATTAATTCAAGTTTGATATTTTCAAGGTTTTTTCCATATTTCCCTTATCTTTTTGTATTTACCAGACTTTTATTTGACCAATTACTACATATAATGAACGTACTACTACATTATGTACTAAAAATTATACAGAGAAAGAAAGAGTGATTGCAAAATTTCAGTGCAAGCAAAGGAAATTCCCTGCGATGTATATAAAGACTGAAGAAGGTACAATGTGTGAAACCACTGCAGAGGATCAATCTGCATCTTTCCAAAGAGTTGCCTGACAATGATATCCTCAAAAAAATGCCAACCAGAATATGGAGTCCTGAAATGGGAGTGAGTTTTAGAATCACTAGTTAAGGATCTTGGCGAACACTATCAGATAATTTGTGTACTGTATTGTAATAACAGGGGAAATTACAATGAAAAAAGTTATCCCATGATACAATAATGAAAATTGTCTATCGCTATTTTCAAACTTCGCTTCCATGATTTCAAGAAATCTAAACAAACTCCAACAAATTTTGCAATATCAAATAGATATGAACAGGGGATGGAAGATAACAGTTGCTGTGTTGATACCCTTTTGCAGCATACTTGGCATTGGAAAGATTTATGGTACACTTTTAACTCGTTGGAAACTAACACTTCACAATATTAGGAACATATGGTACATGAGTTTTTCCTGACTTGAATAAAGTAATAGAAAACAATACTTGTAACTGGTATCCAATTGCCAAAAAGTGTTCTAAGCAAGTTGAAATATGATACAAGGTGGCATTACTTATTATGTTGCTTTAGTGAAATCTATTAAGAACATGGAAAGCATTCATCTTTGCATATTGTAGATAAAATGTGTGATATCCCAATTTTCTAGTTGACACGGATTGATTACGTAATTCAATAAATGAATAACAATTGCAGGACTCATCTACAAAAAGTAGGGAAGACCTCACCAGAGTAGCCTGTGGGGCAGGAACACACGTAGTGGTTCAGCATGTCATGGCAGGTACCATTATTCTGACATGGGTTGCTGCGGCACTCATTGATCTCTGACTCACAAAACTCTCCTGTTGAAGGATGAAAAGGAACATAAATGGTAAATATCATAACATACAATAAATATCACAAATCAGAATTACTTGAGTGTGTACTCATGTTAAACAGTATTTGGCTTCTGTCCAACACCAGTAGCATTTCCTCTTCAGATTTTTCTGACATTCACTTAGACTATAGAGTACAGTTGGTCATCCTGCCAACATGATAATTCGGAAAAAATCACAGTATCTAAAACTCATTTAGAATTTGTTAAAAGTGAACAATATGAGACAGAGGGTAGCGGCAATGATGTGGTATATCCGCCAATCCTGCAAGCCACACCTAAGGGTGCAAACACAAAGATACCAGCTAATAAACCTGCATATAAACAAATGCTGGCGTGCACAGAGGACACAGGCTCAAGCGGGTTGGAGTAGGCAGTCTGCTCCAACCCACTTTCCTGATTGCTTCGAGTACCATTCTTGCCTACTCAACCCATGCGGATAGATGCGTAAGGACTAAAGAGCAATATGGACGTCAAATAATAAATAGTATTTGAAAGATCAATTGAGAGACAAGAGGAATAGTAAGCTCCATACAGGTTAGAGTTAGTAGCCTGCTTCCTTTGTGACCATCTTACCACACAGGTAACCTAAGCTGGTAGGTGCTGGTAGATGACCTGGTTTCCTTGTGTTTGCACCCTAAAGTGACTTGAAAAAATTAATATTACCACTACTACTACTACTACTTTTAGTAGTGTAAACAATGGTGCTTCTGTTATTGTCGCTATTAGAATTACTACTACTAGTATAAATAATGCTGCTGTCACTATTATTAGTACTATTATAATTATTATTATTATTATTATTATTATTATATTATTATTATCATTAACATTGTTATTATTCACCATTATTATCATTACTATTAGTTTTATATTATTTGTTGTTATGATTATGATTATTAATTTTATTATCATTATCATTATCACTTTTATTACTATTATTATCAATATTATTATCATTGGTACTACTACCATGCATTCCTCACCTGTGTATCCAGGGGGACAGGTGCAGGAGAGGCCAGCCACCAGGTCTGTGCAGGTGGCCCCATTGAGACAGGGCGCAGACCAACAGTCGTCCCAATTTGTTTGACACAGCAACCCCGTGAAACCATCCTCACAGAAACAGTGGAAGGTGCTGCTGCTGGGAGGAGGAAAGATGATGGTGATGTAGAGTGTGCTACTCTACATATTTGTAATTACCTGCGTATTTATAGCTAAACTTATGATGCCTTAGACTCCATATCTTATTCTATGCAATTTAAATTCATTCCTAACTCACACCACTTCCACCTACACACAATTCTATGTAGTTTATTGCTATCATCATGTAACTAAATTTCTTGAAGTTAACTAAGCAAATGATATTTTTCAATCTGGTCCCCAAGCTTATCTATCATTCCTTACCAAAGGATTTTCTTTATCTACATACTTCAGTCACCGTATGAATTAAACATTGTCCTGCTTTCTTTCAATGCTAGCAATAAGATATTTCAACAACCCCCCTTTCCATAACGGGTACCTCCCTACAGGATGAATTGACTTGCCCCAGCCATGAAATCTGTGAACCATATACATAGTTCCCACGGCCGAAGGATTACCCATGATGCTTACTTAGCGCGGTCCGCCATATTGGGAGGCAAAACTTCATTGTCGATATCGCGCGAGCTCTACAATAGTGTAGATAAACACTACCACCATGTCGTCAAAACCACCGAAAAAGAAGTATATAGATGGTTTGGATAAGCAAACATACGATAGGTATGTCCAGAAGACAGAATGTGTTGGCGTTGACCCCTATGAAGTCCCGAAACAGAAGTTTAGTAGTGACCATAAATGCCTTCCGGCCATAACATACATATACATTTTAAATTATCTGGTGAATTCGACGAGTGCCTACACATTTGAAGAATTGAGGGCTTTTAAGGTACCCACAGGGACATTAGTTACGTTAGTCTTACTTAGGTTTGCTTAGGTTAGATTAGTTTTAATTTGGTTTGCTTAGGTTTACTGATAGAAATTTTTTTCCTATTGATTTTGATGGTTTTGAATTAATCTGACTTTCTTGTGGAAATTTTTACCTTGAAAAATATTACCTGGCATAACAAACAAAAATCAGATTAATTCAAAACACATCAAAATCTATCAAAAAAAAAATTGCTTTGTCAAAAAAACAGACTGGGTCGTCTTACGAATCTTTACCTGAACCTAACATAACATAACCAAAATTAACCAAAACCCTAACCTACATTGACAAATATCAGAACCTTGTTAAAACGAAACTAAAGTTTACTTTTCGAAGAGATCTCACAGAAAGCATTGAATATCTCACAAACTAAGAATTTGCGACGGAATTTGTATTAAGAAAACCTTATCAAAATGCAACAGATAATGCAAAAGTACAACCCTTAATTCTCTAGAGCATTCTGATGAAGATGTAAATTAATACCGGTTAGGTTGCGTTAGGTTATGGTTAGATTAGGTTTGGTTAGGTACGGTTTGGCTCTGTTAGGTTCGGTTATATAAGCTTTTTATATTTCATTACCCAAAAGTTAGGCATTTTACTTTAAATTTTTTTTCCTGATTGCCATATTATAGCCTGAATCTAGGTAAATTTCTCGAAGTCAATTGCTCGACAGTAAATTGCTCAAGAAATAATTTCTCAAACTATCAATTGCTCGACAGTAAATTGCTTAAGAAAGTAACCTAACCTAACCTAAATAAAAATTTATCCATTCTTGATTTTAACTTTTCAATTAACAATAAGTTATTTTTTTATGCGTTTTATGTTTTCATATTGTTTTCTACTAAGTGGCAATAGAAGGATTACGTTACCCAGAAGGTGATCCCAGCATTATACATCCTTCTTGGCAACTCACCCAGTCTTTTCAGGTGTCCAAACCATCTGAGTATTCATATTAAATTATTGTTGTAATTTACTTAAAAAATAATGTCCTTTTAGGTAAACATGATAGAAAACCAAGAAAATTTATTGACTTGTAAAATACAATAGATTATATCTTAGATTATAAACAAACATTCAAGACATAAATCCATATACATCAATGAATACAAGTATGTAGAAAACTATGTACGTACATGTTTGGGAGACTGCTTTGTGTAAAAATTGAAAATGAAAGTAGTTGAAGAATAATATGGTGATAACATTAGTGTTTTCTCCCGAGGTTATAACTTACATGTCTGATATAATTAAGGTGTTTCCCTATCAAGTCTGTTATTTAATATCGCCTCTGTATATAGACAGTTAGGTACAGTAGGTGTTGTGTTATCAATAGTCAGGTTTTAGGACGTTTCTTGACCATCTGTTGTAAGATAATGTTGTTTGTTTGCCTTTCAAAATGGTGGCTGACCTCCTGAACCCCGGATGTGTGACGTCACGTAGGAACTATGTATAGTCCATAGAGCTGGAATTGAAGTTGGCGTACTATGCTGGTAATAGGCTTTGATTTGGTCTCACGGAGTAATCGCTGATTTGACACAAAGTTATTCCAGCAATATCCATGATCCTGCAGAGGCACTTATTACCAAAGACATCAATTTACCTCTTCAGGTCGATGTTCAGTGTCCATGTCTCACAGCCATACAGTAAGACAGGGATCACCAGTGACTTGTAGATCCGAATGTTTGTCCATGTGCCAACAATGCCAGATACTCGTGCTGAACGTGCCCATAACACCATGGGCCAGACCAATCCATCTTTAAGACTTCTTGACGTGACCCTAATTGTTATGGTCTATGCTACCAAAGTATGTGAAGCTTTCCAAGATGTCAATGTCCTCGCCACATACATGAATAGACTGTACTGCTTTATCTAGTAAGCCTCCAAACACCTGAACCTTTAACCTTAAAGCGTTTACATGTAATGTCAAGACCACTTGCCAAGATGCAATGACTAGGCAAATTCTGACCAACATATCGCAAACACTTTCAATATACGAATTTCTGCGTTTGCGAATGTTTTGTCTCTAGTCATGTAACGAATCACAGCTCATCAAACTTCATAACTTCATCTGTGTAGACAGTGAGCGAGATAATATTTCGAGTAAATAAGAGGAAAGTAAGACGTTCAAGACCATAACAGTTGTAGAAATAAATAAGATTTATAATATATATGTTGTTTTTTATATAAAAGCTAACCAAAAACAAGCATAAAGCTTGAAATATATTAGGGAAGTGTTGAAAATAACGAGATGTTGGCCCTCTACGTGGGTGGAGCGAAGCGGATGTGTGTGTTTTCATGAGAAAGAATCTGGGTATATATTTCAAATAAATCAGAGGAAAGTAAGATGTTTGAGACCATTATAGTTGATCGTCTACATAAGATTTATATTATATATATTGTTTTTAATATAGAAGAACGCCATAGATAAGCAAAAAGCTTGTAATATATTAGAGAAATGTAGAAAATAACAAGATATGACATTCAAACCTGTGTGGGTGTTGATGTTTCAATGCATTTTGTGGTTGTAGCTTCGACTTACAATTGTTCCCTTTTTCCTAATAATAAGTAAAAAGCATATCATATTGTTTACAATTATTTTCATCAAATTAAAGTAAGAAATAAGATGTTTGTATATTGCACAAAAATATGTAAGTCAAAGAAAATTTAGACACTGAAGACAGATCCAGTTCCGAACTCAAAACACTGGTGCGGTAGTCTGAATGCGGAGAAGGCATGGTGTGGCCACTGGCCAGAGTCAAGAGTGGCGGCTGCAGTGCTGTACTTTCAATACAGAATCAGCAGGATATATATTTCAAATAAATAAGATGAAAGTAAGATGTTTGAGATCATGACAGTTGTTGAAATACATAACATTCACATTATTAATGTTGTTTTTAATATAACAGAAATCCACAAACAAGCATAATGATTGTAATATATAAGGGAATTTGTATCACATAGCGAGATGTTGGCCTCTACCTTAGGTGGAGTCAAGGATGGAAGCGGTGCGAAATATACGGAGAAACCATGATATCTATTTCGAATAAATCTGAAGAAATTAAGATGTTTGAGATCATTTCAGTGCTTATAATTTAAAATATGTATATAATATATGTCGCTTTTAATATAAAAGAAAACTAAAAACAAGCATTAAGATTGAAATATATTAGGAAAACTATGGCAACACCAACCAAGACATTTCTCCTTAAAATCGTGTTCGTGAAAACAAACGAAGTTTGGCGACACATGTAAACGCTTTTAATCTTGGGCCAAGAGACCTGAGGGCCGCAGATCTCTTGGCCCCCCCGACCTCGCTGAACGCGCCTCAGCCTGAGGCGCGTTCAGCGAGGTGGGGGGGGGGGTACAAATTCTGCCCGCCGAACGATACTTGACACTAGCGACGTCGCTATGGTTTTTTTTTTTTTTTTTTTTTTTTTTTCCGTGCTGAGATAATCAGCTGATTGAGCCAACATGGCGGCGCACCCTCTTCGTGGGCACTTTTATCGCCGTGGAAAAAACTTGCTGATTAACATATAATAGAGTCTGGAGCAATTATAGCCGCAGTAAATGCAGTATTTAGGTGGCAAGAAGATGTGAGGAGATAATTAGCCTGTTCGCAGTGAGCATCTTGATACCAGACAGCGCCAGATTTTGTAATTTTTGCCGAAAAATAAATACTCTTTGGGGCAAGTTTTACAAGCTTACACAGGTGTATTATTGCACATTAATGCGTCTGAAATTTAAGTCAATTAATCTCATGATGTCTGACGGCATATGACATCGTTTGAGCCTCTTCATAATTTCAGATTATATTCTTAAAACAGCTTATATTTGTATCAAGGCAAGCAATTTGTCATTTTCTACTGACCTCAATGGGCGTATACCGATACATACTTTCATTTGAATGTACCAAACAATAGACAAATCCATGTAATGTATAGAAAATATAATTTTGTGTCGTACTTAATTTTTTCCAGTACGATAACTATATCCTCGGCTACTGGCAGCAAACCACAACAAACACTAGCAGGCTACTCAGAGCAACTCCTGATGGCATTGGCAGCTGTAAATGCTGTGGAAAGGATTTATTAGAAGTAAAATGTCCCCATAGTGATAAATATCAGTCTTCCTAACGGCGCTTACTATACTACGTCGTACGTCTGGCAGCGGTGCTGTTTTTTTTATATTTTTCACTGATGACCCTCGTAAATAGGACATGACAGTGATTTCCAATAGTTTTTAACACACTCAGATAAAATGTATAAGCCGAAATTAACATCCTTTTATTTTTACTGCTCATATTTACTGAAAAAAATAATAATTACCTAATTGTAGCTTTATCTTATAATACAATTAACAAAGCCTTATCATGCACCAGTAAGTAAGAATAATAACATTAAGGTTATGTTTTTAATTTTAAATACACATGTGCAGCAATTCATGTCGTATTTTTTCTGCACATCGGTTTCTAAATTAACTAAGTCGTCCCCTTGCCCCGGAAAAGCGGAGAAAAAAAAAAATTCTAGCGCTGATAGGTGTCTACGACCCTAGATGCGAACAGGCTAATTAGCCTGTTCGCAGTGAGCATCTTGATACCAGACAGCGCCAGATTTTGTAATTTTTGCCGGAAAATAAATACTTTTTGGGGCAAGTTTTACAAGCTTACACAGGTGTATTATTGCACATTAATGCGTATGAAATTTAAGTCTATTAAGCTCATGATGTCCGACGGCATATGACATCGTTTAAGCCTCTATTCATAATTTCATATGATATTCTTAAGACAGCTTATATTTGTATCAAGGCAAGCAATTTGTCATTTTCTACTAATCTCAATGGGCATATACCGATACATACTTTCATTTGAATGTACCAAACAATAGGCAAATCCATGTAATGTATAGAAAATATAATTTTGTGTCGCACTTAATTTTTTCCAGTACGACAACTACATCCTCGGCTACTGGCAGCAAACCACAGCAAACATCAGCAGGCTACTCAGAGCAACTCCTAATGGCATTGTCAGCTGCAAATGCTGTGGCAAGGGTTTATTAGAAGTAAAATGTCTCCATAGTGATAAATACCAGTCTTTTTAACGGCGCTTAGTATACTACATCGTACGTCTGGCAGCGGTGCTGTTTTTGTTTTCTTCACTGATCACCTTCGTATATAAGACGTGACAGTGATTTCCAATATTTTTTAACACACTCAGATAAAATGTATAAGCCGAAATCACCATCCTTTTA
>JAXIVD010001746.1:0-7500 GCA_036785275.1 Cancer borealis
TTACAGTGAGCACAAGATTACAGTGCCTAGACAAGGAGCTATCGCTCCAACCAGAATACCGCCCACAAGGTGTCTTTCCACCCACTTCTGGTTGAATAATAACTCCTCTCGACTCCAATAACACCCTGCAAAGTAGCCTCCCACGAGGGGACTCCGTACAGTGCGTTATTTGAGTCGTAATTAATCAACACTGAGACGGGATTACTCCTCGTCTGTGTTCTCAAACAAGAGGCCCCTGATGACTGGCTCTCCCACAATGAGGACAACGAAGACAACGCCGAAAAAAGCAAACAACGCCGACAAAGCGGACAACGCAGACAAACGCAGAAAACGCCGACAAAACGCAGACAACGCCGAAACTACTTCCCCGAGACTGAACAGTCTGACAAAATTCTTGGTGGAGTTCATCGCTAGTTAGGTGGTAATGATACTGTCACCAAACTCGTCTCTGTGCTCTGGCTTGTAACCGTTTCCTCTAAAGACAGGGCCCTGCTGTCTAGCTACACAAATATACCCCTTATCTAATAGGCCAAACAGATAACCCACTCCCTTAAATATGAGGAGGTTACAGACAAAATAATGCCAATTAGTGGGGAGCTCAGAGCGCGAGGTGTTCTTGGTGATGACTAGCGACTAACTGACTCCTTACCCTCCACACAGTCTGCAGCTCCCCGAGCTGAGATGCCAAATCGCACCACCGGCGCGCCGTGTTTCTCACACACCGCGCCGCATCGACATAGCCTTATAAAAATGCTCTCTTTCACAAAATCATTGCTCCGCTCATAAGCAACTTAGAACAATGACAAACACACCAGAGGAAGCAGAAAGGAATTGTCTACAAGATAGGATACCTTGCAACACAAAGAAGAAATAAGGAAAGTGAGGAAAATTAGGAGAACGAAGAGAAGATAAAACATTTAACAAGCCTCGCCTTCCTACGCGCTGGCAACACATCTCTCTCTCACTCTCCCGCCACGCCTGGTTCCTGACTGGATAACACGTGGTCTCCAGACAGAAAGGCGTAACACACAGACATGTCACGTAGACACGTCTCCAACACTTCCCGTAGGGTGGGGCCCGCAACACGCCCCCACTTAAGGGAAATTTTTTTGTAAGTCTTACGGACTTATAAAAAATTTTAAGCGGACTGAGTTATTCACTGGCTCGCGACAAACAATCGGCCACAGCATTGTCTACCCCCTTAATGTGGCGAATCTCTAGGTTATACTCCTGCAAGAGTAAACTCCACCGAGTGAGTCGCCCATTTTTTAATTTAAGCTTGTCTAAAAATTGCAAAGGACTATGGTCAGAATAGATGGTAACTAGGGGACCATAGGCCGGGACATAGATTTCGAAGTGCTGCAAAGCCGAAAGAATAGCCAGTAACTCTTGCTCAATAACAGAGTAGTTCCTTTGGGCTGAAGTAAACTTCTTAGAGAAGTAGCAGACAGGGTGATTCACTTGGTGTTCGTCGGGCTGCGTGAGAACTGCGCCCACCCCGGCCTGGCTGGCATCGACCGCCAAAAAAAAAGGCCTGGTGAAGTCCGGAGCCCGTAAAACTGGCTGACCGCACAAGAGGTCTTTTACTTGGGAGAAGGCGCTCTCACACGCCTCACTCCACACCCACTTCTTCCCCTTTTGCAAGAGGTCAGTCAAAGGTGCCAGCAAGGTGGAATACCCTGGCACAAATCGGCGGTAGTAGCCCACTACCCCAAGGAACCTCTGCAGAGCGCGGCGACAGGTCGGTGCGGGGAACCACCTGATCGCCTCTACTTTGGCTTCGGGAGGAGTGATGTAGCCGTGGCCCACCACATACCCCAAGTACTGGACCCGAATCTTAACAAAGTCACACTTGTCCAGGTTGACCACCAACCCAGCCTCCTGGAGTCGTGCAAACAGTGCCTCCACATTGTCAAGGTGGTCCGACCAACAGGTGTCATAGATGACCACGTCATCGATGTACACGACGCAGTGCTGGAGTCCATCCACCACCTGGTCCATCAAACGTTGGAAGGTGGCTGGGGCATTTTTAAGTCCATAGGGCATCACCTGGCACTGATAGACTGCCCCATTAGCCACAAAACTAGCTATCTCTTTAGCACGGTCCGTGAGAGGAACCTGCCAGTAGCCCTTCACCAAGTCCACCTTTGAGATAAACGTGGCCCCTCCAATACGGTCCACTGAGTCATCCACCCGGGGCAACGGGTAGGTGTCGGCCTTGGTAAGTGTATTGACCTTCCTAAAGTCAATGCAAAACCTGACCTTACCGTCAGGCTTGGGTTGAAGGGTAACAGCCGAACTCCACTGGCTATACGTCCTCTTAAGCAGGCCGTGCTCCAACATATACTCCAGCTCCTTCTCCACCAACTGCTGCTTCTGGGGATTCACTCTATATGGAGCCAGCTTAACTGGAGTGGACTCGCTCACATCAATGTCATGTTGAATCAGGCTTGTTCTGCCTGGGACATTGTCAAAGAGAGAAGGGTACCTTCTCAACCGCCGAAGCATCTCCTGCTTCTGCACCTCTCCCAGGTGTTGCAACTTTTCTTCAAGGAGCAGCGCACTGTTCTGCTTCCAATGCTCCGCGGGGATTACAGGTTCTGAACCCATTACCTCGGTGGCCTCTTCTGCACGGCAGAAAAATAAAACTAAAGCTGCCTCCTTCTTGGCAGAACTAAAACAACCCTCTGGGTTCTTTCTACGGAAGTAGGGCTTCAGCATATTGACATGGCAAAGCTGAGCCCTCTTACGCCGATCAGGAGTGGCCACTAGGTAATCTAAATCCCCCACCTTCTTCTCAACCACATAAGGGCCACAGTAACGGGCCGCAAGCGGCTGTCCTTGTAGAGGAAGCAACACCAACACCTCCTCCCCTGGTGCAAAAGTGCGATACTTGGCCTTCTGGTCGTAGTATCCCTTCATCTTCTTCTGGGCAGCTCCGAGATGGTGTTGAGCCACCTCCAGCGCGTTCACCAATCTTTCCCGAATCCTTAACACGCTCTTCAAGAGCGATTCGGGGCGGTCCGAGTGGGGAGCACACCAGGCTTCCCGCACTAAATTCAACGGACCGCGCACCCGATGTCCAAACACCAACTGATTGGGGGAAAACCCTAAGGACTCAGTAGGAGCTTCCCTCACAGCAAACAAAACATAGGGCACCGCCTCGTCCCAGTCCTTCTCTCGTTCCAAGCAGAACGCCCGGAGCATAGTTTTGAGCGTCTGATGGTGCCGCTCTAATGCTCCCTGCGATTGGGGATGATAGGCACTAGATAGAATGTGCTTAATCCCCCACTCGGTCATAGTCTTTGCGAACAACTTTGAGGTGAAGTTGGTCCCTCGATCAGACTGAATCTCGGGAGGTAGACCAAAATGGGTAAAGAAGTTGAGGAGAGCCTTAAGCACAACTCGTGCGTGGGTACTCCTCACCGGTATAACTTCTGGGTACCTGGTCGTTACATCCATAATGGTCAACAAGTACTTATGACCGGCCTTGGAAGTAGGGAGGGGCCCCACCATGTCGATCAGGACCCGGGTAAAAGGAGGATCCACAGCGGGAATAGGGTGCAAGGGTGCAACAGGGGGATTTTGGTTGGGTTTGCTCACCATCTGACAGGTGTGACAACTCCTTAGCAACTCTGTAATCTCTCTGGCCATACCAGGCCACCAGAAATTGCCCCGCAGTCGGGCGAGAGTTTTGTGAACCCCAAGGTGTCCAGTCATAGGTCCCTCGTGTGCTAACAGCACCAGGGCTTCCCTCAACTCCTGAGGCACTATAACCTGTAGAACCTCACTCCCATCACTCTCCCTCGACCTGCGGTGTAACACCCCCTTCTGCAGCAGGAACTCCTCTATTCCCCTTATCTCCTTTCCCACCTTAGCAAAACAAGAGGCCAATTCTGGGTCCCCTCTCTGTCCCTTGATGAGCAACGCCGGCTCAATACAAGTAAGGTTGGACGGGACCACAGGATCTGTCGGAAGGGGCGGTACCGACACTTCCCTGGTTCTGTCCCGGGGCCTGAGGCGTGGTGTGGACTCATCCACCACTTCCTCATCGGCCAAAATGGGTGGACCCTCCAGGTGGGCCTCACCCGTCAAACAGTCACCAGACAAGGGAACAGCCTGTTCCCTGTCCCCGGTACACTCCGCAGGGGTGGGAGTCTCCAACTCCCCCGCAGAGTTGGAAGTCTCCTCTCCCTCGGAGGTTACCCCCAACAAACTGTCTGACACACCAGGCTGGGGCCCGGACTGAGTACCGAGACCCACAGCCTCACAACCAGGAAACACCACCGCGTGGGTGCTTCCTCCGAGGTGCCCCGCAGAGTGAGGAATGCCAACACAAGACTCCTCTGTCCTCAACACTCCTTCCTCACCTTCGGCGACAACCTCTACCGAGTCAGGTGCTTCTATGGGTGGCTCTGCACTGCGGCAGTCAGCCCCCACACCTTGACTCACTGGAGAGCCCGGCTCTGGCTCATCCAGTTGACAAACACTGCTCTCGTTTGACGGTGACCCTGCTATGTCGCAGTCAGCCCCTAGAGTAGCAGCCGGTTCCACCCGTCTAGTCTGAGACCGGGTGACAACCCCAACAACCTCCTCCTCACTGCCCTCCAACACCGGTGACCCTGCCTCTTTGCAGTCGGCCCCAGGAGCGGCAGCTTCTTCCTCACCACTGTTCTCCTCTTCTGGTAGCCCTGCTCTGTCGCAGTCGGCCCCAGGAGCAACAGCCTGCATCACCCTCTCGGTCTGCGACCGGGTGACAACAGCAACAGGGTCGGACACACTATGCCCCGACACCTCAGAAGCCTCACCTCCCGTAGGGGTGGGCACCCAAACTCTCCCTCCTGCTAGGTCATTCCCTAGCAGGAAATCAACACCTGCCACAGGCAGTTGTTCCGCCACTGCCACTTGAGCCGAAGTGGTGATCAGTGGACACGACAGCTTCACCTCAGCCGTCACAAACTTCTCGACAGCGTTGAGGCCCCTACACAACACTGCCTTTGAAGAAGTCACCTTAGTCACGGTGACATTTCGGCACACGGACTGTTGTGCGCCAGTGTCTCGCAAGACAGTGACAGGATACTCGCTCCCGTCAATTTCGACAGTGCCCCCACACAGAAATGGGCGACACCAGTCCAGCTCCGAGTCATCTGGAGTCACAGAAGCAACAACAGGGGGGGAAACAGGTGAAACCGCCTGAACCCCCTCCTCACAATCCAACACAGGCCCATCTAAAGCTTTATCTCCTTCGTGAACCTTAGGAGCGAGCAGCCTCTCCTCACGACCCTGGTCAGGCCACACCAGCAAGGCAACTGGTTTCTGGGGTGTCTTGGAGAGGCCCGCTGTCACAAGTTTGGGACATTGAGATCGAAAATGCCCCTTGGCATGGCAGTTATAGCACGTAGGTTGGTTATCGTACTTTGGAGTACTAAAGGTCATCTTTCCTCCTGACCCTCCTTTTGGCCCTGAAGGGGTAGCGGGGGATTGAGACTTAACAAACCCGCTCTTATTGCCAAAGCCGTGACTTCGGGGAGGGGAACGTGGAGCACCAGATCCAGCACTACCACCGCCCCCTGGCCCTCGTGGTCCTCCCTCTTTGAATCCACCTCCAGCAAGAGGCTCCGAACGATGGGCTAACACATGGTCGTCAGCCCAGGTGGCAGCCTCCTTTAGCGTTTTAAAACGCTTCTCCCTGAGGAGAGGCACCAGTTCCTTATCAGCAGCATTAATGAACTGCTCCATGACCATCAACTCCTTCAGGTCGCGGAGAGTATCCACTCCCTCACTCATGATCCATCTCTTAAATGCCTGCTCTAAATGGCGGGCACACTCGAGGTAAGAATCTCCGGGTCTGTTCTTCCCACCTCGGAACCTTAAGCGATAGGCTTCGGGTCGCAGCTCGTAAGCCCGCAAGATGTCAGCCTTAAAATCCTCGTAACTTTCTAAGTCTTCCACCGACATATTGTCGTAGGCCTCCAATGCCCTGCCTTTCAGCTTATTTGCCACAAGACCAACCCATCTTCCTTCTGGCCAACCAAACTCAGCCGCCTTCTTCTCAAACCTTCTAAACCATTCTGCAACCCTCTGCTCGTCAAAGTCAGGAATGAGCTGCAGACTCCTTACCATCTGGCGCTCAACTGAGTTCTCTCCTTCTCCTCCCTTATGAGTTGAGTTGGCCCCAAGTCTAGATCTTTCCCATTCAAAATCTCTATGCTTCTCCACCTCCAACCTTCTGACTTCTAGATCTAATCTCCTTGTTTCATTTCTCTCTTCAACCTCTAATCTTCGTGCTTCATTTCTCTCTTGAACTTCTAGCCTCCTCTCTTCTATCTCCAACCGCTTGAATTCGAGTTGAAATCTCAATTCCTCTGCCATCCCGACGGACTGGAGATTGTCGGCAACACTGGCAGCTGGGCTCACTCTCCTTGAGCCCATCACGTTCTCAAAAGAACCCACACGGCCCGTTGTATGCTGCAGGGGTTGTTCAGGCACTTCCTGAGCAAAATGCAATTGTCCTGTAGTACTATGCTCACTAACAGGACTAACAGGCTGATCTCCAACACTTCCCGTAGGGTGGGGCCCGCAACAATATACATATATATATATATATATATATATATATATATATATATATATATATATATATATATATATATATATATATATTTATATATATAATTATATATATATATATATATATATATATATATATATATATATATTTATATATATATATAATTATATATATATATATATATATATATATATATATATATATATATATATATATATATATATATATATATATATATATATGTGTGTGTGTGTGTGTGTAAATGTGGTGCCCGCACAACTTTTGGGGCAATGGTTCAAGACTTATATGGCAATTATCTGATGTATTATTTTGTTTGGTTATTTCTATAATACAATGGTCAATAGTTTTTTTTCTATTATTTCCATGAAAAGATCCAAAATACGCCACCACCACTCCAAGAGGTTTTGTGAGGGCTTGGTGGCCCTCTGAGAAATTTAGATTTCTTCCTTAAGGGAAGTTAGGTTAACTCGAAAGAAAATAATTATAACTAGGGAAATATATATGTGACCAGAATACTGCACTAATGAAACAATCTATACTTCTGGTAGAGTGGACTGAGTTTTAATAAGGCACATGAGTACTTTAGGATGTGTTTCAATATTTTTCACTTTAAGAGTGTTGAGCTCTTCCCGAACCTTACCTTACCACACTGGAGGAGTTAATAGAAAACGGGGCGAAATCTTTGGTTTACTAAAGTTATTTATTTACATATAATATAGTATTTTTTGTTGGACATTGAATTAACACCGACAATGAATAAGGCACCAGAAAACTTATCTTTTCATAACAAAAAAATAAAACACAGAGTTGACATTTCTTTATCTCATTCCGAGACATCAACTCTCCCCAATTATAAAAGTTATATCCATTGACTCCCTTTTTCCCTTTCTTACTTCACCCTTGAAGGA
>JAXIVD010001746.1:25000-27500 GCA_036785275.1 Cancer borealis
AAACTCAGCCGCCTTCTTCTCAAACCTTCTAAACCATTCTGCAACCCTCTGCTCGTCAAAGTCAGGAATGAGCTGCAGACTCCTTACCATCTGGCGCTCAACTGAGTTCTCTCCTTCTCCTCCCTTATGAGTTGAGTTGGCCCCAAGTCTAGATCTTTCCCATTCAAAATCTCTATGCTTCTCCACCTCCAACCTTCTGACTTCTAGATCTAATCTCCTTGTTTCATTTCTCTCTTCAACCTCTAATCTTCGTGCTTCATTTCTCTCTTGAACTTCTAGCCTCCTCTCTTCTATCTCCAACCGCTTGAATTCGAGTTGAAATCTCAATTCCTCTGCCATCCCGACGGACTGGAGATTGTCGGCAACACTGGCAGCTGGGCTCACTCTCCTTGAGCCCATCACGTTCTCAAAAGAACCCACACGGCCCGTTGTATGCTGCAGGGGCTGTTCAGGCACTTCCTGAGCAAAATGCAATTGTCCTGTAGTACTATGCTCACTAACAGGACTAACAGGCTGATCTCCAACACTTCCCCTAGGGTGGGGCCCGCAACAATATACATATATATATATATATATATATATATATATATATATATATATATATATATATATATATATATATTTATATATATAATTATATATATATATATATATATATATATATATATATATATATATATATATATATATATATATTTATATATATATATATAATTATATATATATATATATATATATATATATATATATATATATATATATATATATATATATATATATATATATATATATATATATATATGTGTGTGTGTGTGTGTAAATGTGGTGCCCGCACAACTTTTGGGGCAATGGTTCAAGACTTATATGGCAATTATCTGATGTATTATTTTGTTTGGTTATTTCTATAATACAATGGTCAATAGTTTTTTTTCTATTATTTCCATGAAAAGATCCAAAATACGCCACCACCACTCCAAGAGGTTTTGTGAGGGCTTGGTGGCCCTCTGAGAAATTTAGATTTCTTCCTTAAGGGAAGTTAGGTTAACTCGAAAGAAAATAATTATAACTAGGGAAATATATATGTGACCAGAATACTGCACTAATGAAACAATCTATACTTCTGGTAGAGTGGACTGAGTTTTAATAAGGCACATGAGTACTTTAGGATGTGTTTCAATATTTTTCACTTTAAGAGTGTTGAGCTCTTCCCGAACCTTACCTTACCACACTGGAGGAGTTAATAGAAAACGGGGCGAAATCTTTGGTTTACTAAAGTTATTTATTTACATATAATATAGTATTTTTTGTTGGACATTGAATTAACACCGACAATGAATAAGGCACCAGAAAACTTATCTTTTCATAACAAAAAAATAAAACACAGAGTTGACATTTCTTTATCTCATTCCGAGACATCAACTCTCCCCAATTATAAAAGTTATATCCATTGACTCCCTTTTTCCCTTTCTTACTTCACCCTTGAAGGAATGTTATAATTTGGTAACTGGACCTGAGAGCGGTTAATCAACCTTCTCTCAGAGAAGAACCTTCAGTTTTCTCATGTTTTCCGAAATTAGGGTGAAACGACCACCTTGCCACACTGACTTTTGATTTCAGGTTATATTGTAAAAACTTTCTTCATCTCCCCAACACTTGGATTTAACACGAGATCCATAAACTAACCTTACTGTTTGGTCTACTAAACCTTCCTACGCAAGTACACATGGCTTGCATTTTATAAATGGAGCACCACTGATGTTGAGCATTTACTTCTAGCCCCAAATCACACACAATAAAAGATAATAAGTAAGAACTGTTTGGTGTATAGTGTGTGATGGAGCATTCCATGTTTCCTGTAAGATGGATGAGGGCTGAGTAGCGTCTGACGTATAATTCACTTTCAACAAACTGACAAGAGATAATGCATAAACAATATAACATGAAAATTACTGCGAAAAGGATATATGATAAACAACGAAATATTTCTAAGGGAGAAAAGGAGGCCATGTGGTTTAAAATATCTTATCCTCAAATAAAATGGAAGAAAAAGACTATTATCCAAGTATGATGAATCTTAAAAAGGGTTTAAATGATTTGACATGTTTTAACGGTGAAGGTTATTGGATATATAAGAATACATAAGAATACTTAATGACATCGGATTTAACAAATATCGATACATTTTACGGAAGACAGAGACTGACCTGTAAGATGGATGAGGGCTGAGTGGCGTCTGACGCTTTCGCAAGGAAAAGGTGGGAGAAGAAAAGAGGGGGAGGGGGGGTTACTAGAATTTTCCCACCTTTGATCTTTTTACTCATTGATTATTGATATATGAAATTATTACTAGCTTATATAAAATTAATTTTGATGTAGAACAAGTATCACTTTGTAATCTAATGAATTTGATGTTTGTATAATACATGGGAGAAATTCTCACTACTCGATAACTCAAGTAGTATTTGATTGCACCACATAGGGGAAATATTGCATCATCTTT